>RJWH01008506.1:0-29888 GCA_004363575.1 Solenodon paradoxus
TGCAGTCATAGCCCTCTGTCAGCTCTGGTGACTGCTCTATCCCCTTGTCTTTCAAGCCCAGTGATTCAGTGCTCCTGCTCTTACTTCTTTTTATGGTCCACAGATGTCATTTTGATAAGTTGCCCTTTTGCTAAAGTCGTCTATTAAATTATTATATTTTAGGTCTTTTGTTTGAAAGACGGAAACAAATTTTTAAAGATTCCTGGTGGAGCAGTAGTTAGGTCAGCTGCCTCCGAAGGGGCATGCCATACAATGTGTGTTCTAGTCCTGTGCTGAGGTGGTTTGGGGGTGGGGGGCTTAACACCACAAGGCTCATCCAAGGATAGGTCTGAAAGGACTGAAAGTTGTCACTTTCCAACCCAGCATGACGTTTTGCAGCTTGAAGCAAGATCAGATGCTGTTCAACCCTCTCTCCTGTGACTGAACTCAAGGACTCCATCCCCACCCCTCTTTGCTGCCTAACATTCCAGCCCATCAATTCTCCACCCCTAAACCAACAGCTCAGCCACAGGGCCTTGTCAGGACTCTGCCCCAGCGCCCTCCATGCTAAAACTGAAGGCTACCACTTTAAAAGCTGTGCTCTCATGCTCCTTCCCAGAGACTGCTCCTCCTGCCTCTTCTCAGAAAAGAGCTTTTCCCCTCCTGCACATGGGACAATAAAGTCCTGCTTCAGAATGTATCAACTCCCTCATCTTGGTCTCTTTATCAGGGCCAACTAGTGTCAACAACTAAAATAAAAATAAATTGCTTTTCCTCTTCTCTCTTCCTGCCTGTCTGCCTACTCAACATGCTTTGCTGCTTGTTACCTTTCCTTAAAAAAAAAAAAAAAAAAAAAAATCACATTAAAATAAAAAAGCCAATTAAACAATATGATTGAGTTATTCACAGAATTTTTGCTTTGGGTATATGTCTTGTATCCTTTTTTGCATCCTAAACTAGAAAGTAAAAAATGCGTAACTATGATAACCAATTTTTAGCGAGTGGGTTGAAAAGGAGAATGGATAGATGGCCCATTAACAGGGAACAGTATTTCTTTAGCAGTTCAGATATCCCAGAGTTGAGGATGTCATCGTTAAATTTGCCCTGTTTTTAACCTGTCTTTTCCTGCTGGAGCCCAGTGTCTCCCTGAGGACCTATCCCTGGGTGGATGATCTCAATGTACAATAGAGAGAAAAAACAACATACCTTTCCTGCATTCCTCCTGTTGGGAGTTGACAAGCTGGCTTGTGCTGAATTGAAGAGTTTCCTGAGGCTGCCAGTCACTAGAGACACTTCTGTGCCCTGAAGAGGAGCTTCTTGGAGCAGGAGTGGACCTGGTGCTGGAGGGAGGCTTATCAAGATACTCAGCAGTCCTGTGATTTCCTGAGGAACCTGCTGGCAAATGGGAGCACTGGTAATTCAGTTATGACTACTCATCTGATGTTTGTTAACATCTGGTTTGCTCTATTCCTGTCACTCAGTGTGCTCACATCCACCCCATCTGGCACCCTTCCTGCAAATGATAGCTGCCAACTGCCCTCTAGCAGTAATGCCTGTGCTAGGAGGCTTTGTAAATAAGAATAAAGCACACCCTCCTCACTTGTCATTCAAGGTCCTCTAGATTGTCTCCCACTCTTTTTCTGTATCATTATCAAAATGCCCAAAGTTTACATTTACACGGAAGTCTATTGACATAGAAATCTATCGAATCAACCAACAGTAAAAGACTCCCTGCATCCTATTCTCCAGATGTAACACCTTATTTATGTTCTTAATCTAATTTTTTTGTTATTTATGATTATGACTACATGATTATCCACTTTTGAATGAGTTATTAGCAACAGATCAATAGATTGCTAATATAAGATAGAAATTATTTAGGATATTGCATTTAGTTGGAACTCTCAAATGACAAATTAAATCAACTATGAATAATATGCTGGATTCTAATGGAAAAAGTGCATTATATGCAAGTGTGGTGGGTTAATACAAGCAGAAGGATGGATTCTCAAGACAGGAGATACTGGAAATGAAATTAAGACTGCCTTAAATGGGATCATCAGTAAATTAGACGCAGTCTTTTCAAGAACCAATGAAACTTAAGATATTTTAAGAGAATCTTACCCTAAAAAGTCATAAGTAAATAAAAAAGATGAATAAAAAATGTGAGAGTGTTCAAGAGCTGTATAATAAACAAACCTAAGGTATAAAATACAAGTAATATGTATATCAGAAGAGAACTATGAGAGAAAAGAAGAGATATTTGAAATAATAATGGTTGAAAAATTTCCAATTAATTGACAGGTAGCAAACCTCAGATCTAGGTATCTAAATGTACCAAAGTAGGATAAATATAAAATAATCTATACCTTGATATTTGATTCATTTTGGGACTGGAGAATGTATTCTATTTGACATTATAATTATAAATCATGATTTCTATGTTTTCCAAAAGCACTGAACTAAAAAAACCCTAAGAATGAACCCTAACATAACCTATCAAACTTCATTTATTACAGTGCATCAATGTTCTCATCAATTTCAGTAATGGTGCCACACTAATGGAAGAGGTTAAATAGAAGGAGAATCTAAGTGTGGATGGGGTGAGGATGAGAAGAGTATTGGGAACCCTGCATGCTCTCTGAGAAATGTTTCTATAAAAGTGTTCTGTGTTATACCAACATTACATCAATAAGTTTCATTTAAACAGTTATCTAACATTAAAGTAAAAATTAATAGATAAAAAATTAATAGATAGAAGCACAATTAATATCTATAATAAACTTAACTAATAAGGACTCATATTCAGCATATTATATAACAACTCCTTGATATAAACACAGGTACATTTGATATATATTGTGAATTAGTTTCCAGACCACCGCAGTAGCATGAATATCTCCATAAAGCAAGTCACAGGACATCTGTGATTTCCTTGTGTCTGCAAGTGTTATGTTTATGTGAAATGATGCATATTAATTGAATCATCTAAGAAATCGATGTATATTCTTGAGTCAAAAATTACTTTATTCTAAAAATTAATGCCAGTTTTCAACATAGCCTTTAGTGAATCATGTTTTTTTCTGGGAGAAAGTCTTGCTTCAGTGTCGAGGACCACAACTCAGGGCAGTCATTGTAGAAGGCTGAGGTGACGGTGAGAATTTCTTAAAATGACAACAGTGAAATTTGTCACATCAGTTGACTTTTCCTTCCATGAACTATTTCTCTGTAGTATGTGGTGATTTTTGATAACATTTTTACATGCAGTAAAATTTCTTTGAAAGTATGTAGTCAGTCTTCTCAAACCCTGCCACTGCTTTATCAACAGTGTGATATAATATTCAAAATCCTTTGCTGATATCTCAATAATGTACATAACCTCTTCATTATGAGTGGATTCCCCCTAAAAAAAAAAAACAAACCACTTTCTTTGCTCGTCTATAGGAAGAAACTCCTTACCCACTAAAGTTTTATCATGAAACTGCAGAAAACAAATCACATTTTAAGATTCCACTCCTAATTGCTATTTCTACCATATCTGCAGTTAATTCCTCCTCAGTGGTCTTCACTTCTTCAAAGTGATCCTTTAGGGTTGGACTCAACTTCCAATATTCCTTCCCTATTAAAGTTGCTATTTTGACCTCCTCCAATAAGTTAAAAATGTTCTTAATGATATCTAAAATGATAAATTATTTTCAGAATGTTTTCAATTTAAGTTGCCCAGATATATCAGAAGAATCACTATCTATGTTAATTATAACCTTATGACATGTATTCCTTAAATATGACTTGGAAGTCTAAATTATTCATTGACCCATGGGCTGCAGAATGAATGCTGTGTTAGAAGGCATAAAGCAACATTATACCTTTGTGCATTCCCAGCGGAGTGTAAATACTCAGATGTACTGTCATTGAGCACTAATAGTAGGAAAGGAATGTTTTTTTCTGAGTATTAGGTCTCAATAGGAGGTTTAACATATTCGATAAGTCACAAGATGAATAGCTGCATGATCCTTCAGGTTTTGCTGTTTGATTTAAAGACAAAAGACAGGACATATTTTGTATCGTATTAATGGTCCTAGGATTTTCAGAATGGTAAATGAGTATTGGCTTAACCAGCAGCATCAGTCCCTAACAAGAGAGTCAGGCTATAGTTTGAAAGTTGAAGCCAGATACTGAATTCTCCTATCTGGCTAGGAAAGTCCTAGATCATTCTTCTTACATCATAAAGTTGTTGTGTCTATACTAATGCTTTTAGTTCATTTCTTTTGTTTATATAAGGATTTTAAAATCTAGTATTTCGTTCTTTAAAAATTTTATTGTTTTTTGATTGTAGTTCTATATGTTTTTTAGGATATTGAATTCGCACCTCCATCTGCGCATATTTCATATCACACTCACTACCAGAGATCTAGTGCTCCTTACCACCTTCTTGTTACTTTATCATTCCTTTATTTCCACTCCCTTCCCATTCCTCTGGTAGCCACAGTCTTAGATCCTGTAAATTTTGAGTTTTCCTGCCTCTTGTTTCTTCCTTTTCCACATGAGTGAACGTTTCCTGCGTGTTATTTTTCTTGATGACTTATTTTGCTTAACACAATCATCTTCAGTTCCAACCATGTTGTTGCAAAACTAAAAACCATGTATATATATGTATATATGTGTGCTTCTTCATCTGGTAATTTTTTTGACAGGCATTTAGGTGGTTTCTATGTCTTGCCTCCTACTGTGAATTGTGCTGCTATGAACATAGGGGTGCAGATACATATTTCTTCTGATAAGTGTTTTTGCAGTCTCTGAATATATGCCTAGAAGTTGAACTGTTGAATCGAATGGTATATTCATCTTTATTTTTTTGAGGTCTCTCCATCCTGCTATCCAAAGAGGTTGCACTAATTTACAATCTCACCAACAGTGCAGAAGGATTCTTTTTCATTCCACACCCTCTCCAGCACTTATTGTTTCTAGTCTTTTTGATATAGGCTGTTCTCATTGGTGCGAGGTGATATCTTATTGTGGTTTTTATTTGCCTTTCTCTGATGATGAGTGACAGTATATGGAGCATGCTTTCATTTGTCTATGGGATTTGTGTGTCTTCCCTGTTTAGTTTTCTATTCAACTCTTCTGCTTATTTTTGAGTGGGTCATTAGCTTTTTTGTTGTTAAGGTGTAAGAGCTCTTTATATATTTTGGAGATTAAATCTTGCCTGTTTTATGTTGTACAAATATCTTTTTTCATTCAGTAGGTTGCCTTTTTGTTTTAGTTGTGTTTTCTTTCACTGTGTAGAAACTTTTCAGTTGGATGTGGTCCAATTCGTTTAGTTTTACTTTATTTTTCTTTGCTGGAGATTTTGCCTCCCCAATGACATCTTTGAGGTTGATATCATGGAGTCATTTAATTATATTTTTCTCTATGTCTTTTATGATTTCAGGTCTTACATGTAAGTCTTTGTCTATTTTGAGTTAATTTTTGTGTATGATGCCATCAAATAGTCTAGTTTCATTTCTTGGCTGGTATCTGTCCAATTTTCCTAGCAATGTTTCTTGAATAGACTTTTCTTACTCCATTGTTTGCTCTGTGCTCTTTTATCATAGATTAACTGCTCATATATATGTGGTTTTATTTCTGGGCTCCAAATTTTATTTCCTTGG
This sequence comes from Solenodon paradoxus, assembly GCA_004363575.1. Taxonomy (NCBI): domain Eukaryota; kingdom Metazoa; phylum Chordata; class Mammalia; order Eulipotyphla; family Solenodontidae; genus Solenodon; species Solenodon paradoxus. The sequence continues at coordinate 5,631 of RJWH01008506.1, forward strand.
TCTGTTTCTGTTTTTGCTCCAACACCATACTGTTATAACGACAGTTACTCTGCAGTATTGTTTGGAATCAAGGATTCTGTTTCCTCCATTCTTTCTTTTTTTTTTTTGAGAAGAACTTTGTCTATTTGAGATCTTTTAAAAATTATTTTTTTACTTTTTAAAAAATTTATATGCTTTCTTAAAATTTACGTACATTTCAAAACAGATAAAATGGAACACTGGTAGATGCAGGAACATTCATTATATTATAATTATACATGTATGTTTACATGTTATATACTATATGTATTTGTTTTATTAATTCACATTGATACATGATTTTTAGGATATTGAATCCATATCTCAGTCTGTGTGCATTTCACACCACACCCTTATCACTTCTTATTTTTTTTTGTTTTGATTTTTTTCAGGCCAAGAAAATAGCATAATTTATCACATTAAATACTTATTTCAAAAGACATTCAGAAAAGTACAATATATTGGGTATTTAAAATGAATATAGTAGAATATATTAAAATTCATAATGTAAGCTTGAGTCACAATTTCTTAATTTAGAAAAGTTAAAAATTAGGATTATCATGAAGAATAGGTAGCTAAAAATAAAAAGCTCAGCCTGGTGGAAGTGAAGTTAAAAAATTGTGGATAGTGTTATCTTCCAAATAAAGCAATAACAATAAAAATAAACAGGATAAAATATTAAGCACATGGGATTTGGGCATAAAAGATAAATTTGAACCTTGGCTGTGACACTTGTGTACTATATAATCCGAGGCCAATTTCTTATCTTCGGTTTTCTCTTCTTAAAAATGGGGATTATGCAATCTATAGCATAGGCTTATCTTAAACAAGGTCACATATGCCACGTTCTTGAATAGGCCCTGCAGATCACAAGCAAAAAAATTAAAGAGTTAATCAGAAGTCTCACCAAAGATAAAAGCCCAGGACCAGATGGCTTTTCCAATGAGTTTCACCAAACCTTGGAGAAGAATCAATAGCTATCCTACTCAAACTCTTCCAACATACTGAAGAACAGGAAACACTTCCATACATTCTCCTCAAGGCCAACATCGCACTGATACTAAAAGCTGACAAAATGTCACTAAGAAAATTATAGACCAATATCTCTAGTGAACATAGATGAATAGGGCTTAATAGACCTGTTTTTAAGTGTGGTTTCTTTACACTTTACATAGCATCTTTTAGTATTTTTTGAAGAACTGGTTTTGTGGTGACAAATTCCTTTAGCTTTTGCTTATTGGAAAAGCTTTTTATCTGAATGATACTCTTACATGGTATAGTAGCCTAGGTTGAACATTCTTTTATTTCAGTTTTTTGAATATATTTTGCCATTCCCTTCTGGTCTGTTGAGTTTCACTTGAGAAATCTGCTGACAATCTTATGGGGATACCTTTGTATGTAACTTGTTTTTCTCTGGATGCTTTTAAGATTTTTTCTTTATCTTGTTTTTTTGACATTTTAATGACAATGTATCTTGGTGGAGGTCTGTTTAGGTTTTTTTTATTAGGTACTCTTTGAGCTTCCTAAATCTGGAGGCTTGCTTCATTCTTCAGGTTAGGGAAGTTCTCAGCTATTATTTATTCAAATAGTTTCTGTCCCCTTTTTCCTCTCTTCTTCTGGGACTCTCCTAATGCAAATGTTGTTTCTTTTGATGTCCCCATGTCTTCATTTCTTTGCATTCTTTTTATCTCTTTGCTGGTCTGCCTGAGTGCATTCCTCTGCCCCATGTTCCAGCTCACCAATCCTATTAGAGGGTACATCCATACTACTCTTGAGTCCTCTATTGAATCTTCAGGTCAGCTATTGTGTTCTTTATTTCTTTGACATCTGTTTTGAGCTGCTTCATTTCTTCTCTCTCTCTTTTGTTTTGTTCTCTTTTTCTTCCTCTATTGTTTTCTTGATAAACATGAGGATGTTTTTCACTGTTGTCTTAAATTTATCCTCAGATAGTTTGCAGACATCTGTTGCATTCAGATTTTCCCCTGGATTTTGGATTAGATACATCATTTCATGTATATTTCTCTGTGACTTTGCTCTGTTTGGCATCTTGTTTATGTTTCTGTGGATTAAGTTTTCCTGCAGTGATGGCCTTGTGTAGGGTATTTGACTCGCATTGAATAAGTCTGGGTCTTGGTTTGGACACAGGGATTTCTTGAGTTTAGTGGCATCACCACTGGTTGGATTTGTTGAAGTTCTTATGTGGGCCCCTTGTTCCTGCCTGACAGTTCAGTCTATGGGGACGGAGTTTGTGTGGTAGATGTGGAACCTTCTACCAGTGGCCCACCTCCCAACTGCAATGACCACCTTGCTGTTGCCACACAACTGGCAATCAGGCTGCAGTTTCACCAATACTGAAAAGGTGGAGCTAGTGGATAGTGTTAGCGGATTCCTCCTCTGGGAGACTCACTTTTCCTTTTGAGCCTGAGGACAGAATTTCCAGTAGGTGAGATTCCAGTGGGTGGGTCTTGCTTGTAACTCTGAACCCAGACATTTTCACCTACCCTTTGCAATCACGATTGCTGCTGTATCTGTACATCATCTATACCTGCTTTTCCTCATTTTTTTTTTTCTGTAAAATAGCTGAATTTCTAGTTGCTCTGTGGAGAGGATGTGAGTCTCACTCCTACCAGGACACCATCTTAGATGGAAGTCCCCTAGTAATGAGTTTTTAATAAATGAATTTTAGTATGTTGAAATATGTATTTTCTATTCCAATTTTAGTGAGAGTTTAAAAAATAATAAATGTATGTTGTATCTTGTATAATGTGTGGCCTCCCTTTTCAGGGCCATTTGACACTGGTCAAAAGATTTGTTTTGCTCAACTTCCTGTAGACCTTCCATGGAGAGGGGGCATGATAAGCAGAGTCACCTTGGTGTTCAGACTGTCTGTCTGTCTGTCCTGGATCACATTAACTCTCACTGTGACAGGAGTGCCGGTGGATAGGAGTTCAGATGAGTAGGTGGGCTGGGGTCTCCTCTCAGTTCACCTAGCTCTGCTGGCTGGCTGGTTATAGTTTAGGATTTAGTCTTGCTGAAGGGATGGTAAAGAAGCATAGTTCTGAGGCAGAGAGGGCAGGTTACCCTCTCTGCTCTCCTCCTGCAGATTGAATTGCTGTATATTCATTGGGTCCTATTCCCCCACAGCCAACTTTTGTTGCTTACTACAGATCTTCAATGATCTTCCAGATTTCACAATACCTTCAGTTTCTACATCATAACTCACTTTGCACTTTAAATGTATGCAAATGATTTCTTTCAGGAAAAATCATGAGACAAATTTTGCTAACTTCAAACTATTCTCCTGTAGCTTCCACATCTCTCCCAACATTCAGAGAACTGGAGAAAGGTAGGGTCTTGCTCTGGAATGGACTTTATGCAAATGTTGGCACTGGTTTGATTTTTTACCCAGGCCACTAAAACTTACTCCATATCAGCAATAAGGCTGTTTCTCTTTTGTGTCATGTGTGCTATTGAAATAGCACTTTACATTTCCTTCAAGAAATTTTCCTTTTATTCACAATTTGGCTAAAAGGCACAGATGACAAACTTTTGGTCTCTCTTGACTTTTGGTCTGGCTTCATTAAGGTTAATGATTTCTTCTAGCTTCTGATTTAAAGTGAGAGCCACACAACTCTTTTAGTTGAAAATGTAGAGTACATTGTTTGGTCTTTACCTGGCATATTTTAAAATAACTATGTTTCAAGGAGTAGGCAAACTTGAGGAGAGAAAGTGAGAGTGAGGAATGGTCAGTCAGAACACAGAGTATTTATTAAGTTTTCAGTGTTTGGTGGTGACGTTCACAGAGCCCTTAAACAATTACTATGGTAACAAAAGATCATGAATTACAGTGATGGGCTGAAAGATGGTAATATAAGATATTCTTTACTTCCCCTCTCCCTCACAAGAGGAACAAGAAACAGCTATTTAGTAAAGAATCCCCATTGAAAATCTCCTACATTCTGGAGGTGAAGTTGAAGTTACTCTGCAACAAGAGACCAAAACAAACTGCATTAGAGGGAAGCCATGGTGATTCAGGCATCTCTTCCATAGAAGGTAGATAGAGAAGATCACACAGATGTGGAGGTATAGGAGAGAGGCATCTGGCACCATGGCTAGCCTAACCAGAGTCCTTGGGGAAAGGAGAGTAAAGATATCAAGGAAGATTATGCACTCTGCTCAGGTGAAGCTCCAAGTGGAGGAACTGAGGTGCTCCACAGGAGCTGGTACCCTTATAAGGAGGGTAACAGAGAACATGCTATAAAGTACATTTCCCTTTTTACCCTTTGGGATCTACATTGATTCTGTGAAGAGTACCAACATCATACAGACAGCTAAATCTCAGATCTAGGACTGCAAATAAAAGGGATAACAGCTGTGCCATGCAAACGATACAGACCACCTTTAGTATTACCATGACATCAGCTGGCTCCCTTCGTGCCCCATTTCCACCTGAATAACACAGTTCTACTAAGTGCACCCAACTTGCCTACCATTTATATAGCAGCCAACAATAAGAAGCATAGCACCTGGTGCTGGAAAATAAAAAGATGAACAGATAATTTCTAAATTACGTTAGTTTTTCTTTTAAGCATCACAAAGATGATGGCATTGCTTCAAAGATGTTATGTAAGCTAGATAAGTGGAGAGAGGGACATACCCTCAGGCATCTGAGACATCAAGACCATATGACGCACAAGGAAGATAGCATAGCTCTCCAGAATCAAACTTAAGAAATGGTGTAGATCATAAGGAATTTCCATTCTCAAGGTGTTTGTGATGATGAATTCCTTTGAATTTTATTTTCTGTAAAGTTTTTTTTTTTTTTTTTTAATCAGTCCTTCAATTCTAAGTGATTAGCAGGGAAGAGTATTCATGATTGGAAATCTTTTTCTTGCAGCACTTTGAATATATCATGCCATTTTCTTCTAGCCTGAAAAGTTTCAGCTAAAAAATCTACTGCTAGTCTTATGGGGTCTCCTTTGCATTTAACTCGTTTTCCCTAGCTGATTTTAAGATTCTCTATCCTGTACTTTTTTACATTTTAATGACAATGTGCTTGGTGTATGTCTGTCTGGAAATCACTGAATTTCCTAGTCCTGGTATTGTGTTTCCTTCCTAAGGTTGGGAAAACTGTTAGTATTATTACTTCTATTAAAGTTTCTGCCCTCGTTTCTTTTTGCCTTCTGGCAGTCCTGTGATGTCAATATTGTTTCTTTTATGCTATCCCTTAAGTCTCATATGTTGTTTTCTTTTCTTTTCTCTTTGCTGGTCTGATTGGGTGCATCTCACTGCCCTCTCTTCTAGTTTAGTGATTAAATTGGAATGCTCTTCAAGCCTTCTGTTGAGTCCTTCTGTTGTGTACTTAATTTCAGCTATTGTGTTCTTTAGCCCCCTGAATTCTGTTTGGAACTGTCCTGTATTTTCTGTATTTTTGTTCTTCCATTGTTTTTCTGATTTCTGTGAGTTTTATTAGAACTGTTGTCTTTTTCTTCAAGTAATTTACGTAATTCTTTTGAATCCCCCACTGGTGTTTTGTTTTGGTTTGCCATCAGGTACATTTATCTGTCCTTTCGTTCTTAAAAAAATAATTTAGTTGCTTCTTTTTCTTATATTGCTGTACGCATTTTAGGGTCTCTGTGCAGTTACATGTGCCTCCTGCATCTCATTCAGTTTTGTTTTGTTTTTTAATAGCTGTTATTTGGGAGTCTTTGTTGGTTTTCCAAATCAATGTCAATGGATTTTCTGTCTGAGGAGCCCCTGGTATCTTCCTTACTTTGTGCCATTTGGGTATTTTTAAAATTTATTTAGATTTTGGCATGAATTTTGTCTCTGCTTTGTATTTAGTACTGTGACTTTTTTTAAACTTCTGATTTCTACCCAGGCAGTGGCTGCAGTTCTGCCACTGCAGAGTCTCAGAGGGGTTGCCAGCTATTGGAGTTTGCCAAGCTAGGTGGTAGAGTTTATATTGAGACTTCTCTTTCCCTCAGTCACCTGGTTGCTGTGGCTGGGTCCAGGCACTGCTGGGGCTTTCCACAGAACGTTGAGGCTGTGTCACAGTGTAACTGGGGCAGTCCTTGGATCACTGGGTCTGGGTCCCTGCACAGTAGGGGCAGTTTGCTTGCTTAGGTAGGGGTGGAGGCAGGTTATGGGGGTGAGAGGATAAAACTGCTTAATCTTTTCTCTTCACTCACTGGATCTCTGGGTGGACCTGTACATTGCTGACCACAGGTCCTGAGGTCTAATGGCACTGGGTCCAGTCTACACTGGTGCAGATCAGAGCAGGGGTCTGCTCTGTCTCTTTGTTGTATCTGGCATTGTGTGTTTTTTTTCTACTGGTTAGGCTTCCAGTATCAGGATGCACAGAATAGACCTGGGGGTTGGTTTGGAACGCTGGACTTCCTTTGGTTGTGTGATCTCAGCACTCATTAAAATTGCTGAAGCTCCTGAGATGACCCTGTGTTGAGCGCTGAGAGTTCAGCATATAGGACTGGCATTGTGGTAGGGAATGCAGAGGTGTTCCCCAGCGTCACACACATGAACAACAAGATACAAGGAGAGAGATCCAAACGTTGTGGGGCCAGTCCATAGCCCCAACAGTGGCCACAGGTGAGGGAGAGATCTGGGAATCATTTGTAGGAAATACCCTGTGAATAACCCTTCAGTTTTCCATGGAGAGGCAAGTTCTGGCAGTGAGCAAACAAGACCTGGGACCTGTGGAGGAAGCTGTAGGAAATACCAAGAAGACAGAGAAGCTATTTAGAAGTAACTCCATCTCAGTGGAAACTGCTGTTTCACTGTCTTTTTAAAATTGTCCTCCCTGAGAGAGCCTCAGAATGGAATGTTCTCTGCTGGGAATCCCTCAGCTGTCTGCCGTGGCAGACCTGACTGTGTCTCACACAGCCCTGGAACTCTCTGTGTGATTACAAAGAGCCCATTATGAGTACACTAACAGTGGAGGGGACAGGCTTTCGGCCTGGAGTCTTCCTGCTATATCAGCCTCAGGTGTCACACTGCATGAAAGAAGTGCCTTGCTTCACAAGCAGGCTATCCCTCTTTCTACTCCGTGCTGAGTATTTTTGGTTCAACAACTGAAAGTCAGTTTGCAGGTGTGGGGGCATCCGCTGAAGGGGCAGGACCTTCAGATCTGAGGAAAGTGTTCCTGTTAGTGATCTCTCCCAATGACCCCAGGGTCACCACATGGGGTGGCATGGCAGTTTCTCTTAAGTTTTAGGAGTGTATGCATCCTTTTTCTTTGTGGAAATCCTGTTCCTTTTAAAAGGTTGCAATTGCCAAATGAGTTTAATTTTATTTCGTCTGTGGGGAGGAGATGAACCTGAGATCTTTCAGAAGCAGAAGTACTTTTTTAAAAAGTAACTGGTTAATAACCTCATATAGATTTCACTTTAAAACCACCATAGAGAATTAAAACTTCAATTTCTGCTTATTGCTCATTAAGTGTATTTTTGAGCTCATTGATTTGTTTTGGTGGCTTCTTCTTTGACTTGTTTTGCAGAGTCCTCTTGAAGTTATTTGATTTTCTTTTTATATTTATATTGAGTTTATTTAAAATGTATTTTATTTTAAAATTAATTTTATTGAAGGGGTATTGCATCATAACATTACATAGGTTTAAGGTATGCATTATTGCAAATTAATATCTGTATATAATAAAGTTCACCACCACTATTTAAGTTCTTCCTTAAGTATGACATGAATTTTCTGTGATTTCTTGTTTTCTTTTGAATTTCTTTATTTTTACCATTCAGAACAAATTAATCTTCCATGTCCTTGTGTATGGTTTCTAGAGTCATGTCTTCTTGTGATATCGTACTTCCTAGAGGTATCTTAAATTGGTTTTTCTGATTTGAAACTTGAGCTAAGTTGTTTATCTTTGTTTTTACCAGCAGATGATGCTATGTCTTAATTTGCTATAATAATTTTTTTGACCCTTGCAGTTTTGCATAGTAAATAACCTTTGCTGAGCAGCTGGACAGAGATGGCTGTTGGGTAGGGGAAGTGTTTGCCAGGTTGGGCGCAACTAGGGGTCGTGGATGTGGGGTAGCTAGTTTTCATGGGTGCCACCGGAGTCAGCCTTCCTCTGTGGATTCCAGACTAGATCCTCTGCAGACTGTCCACTGGACTGTTGATATATTTCACTGGGCATCTAAGGATCCTAAAAGTTGGAGGAGAAGAAGTATAATTCAGATCGTGCTTTCTCTGTTGTCTTCCATGCCACTGTCTCAACGTGTCTGGAGTCTAGGGGTCTAGGGTCTCATCCTCAACTTCTCTCTTTCCTTTTATGCAAACCAGTGTGTGTGTGTGACCACACCATGTCCACTCTCCTCTCCCCAGGGCCCATGACAGGGCCAACAGGTTTGTTGTTTCAGTCCCATCGAGACCTCAACCACAACCTACAACTGCCTCCAAGGATCACATTAATCATTTTTTCTGGTGCAGCCCCACTTGGTATCTGAGGTACTGGGGTGTTTCAATCTTACCACCATACTGTGGGAATCTCTTCTTTATGTCCCTTTAGTGGAGAACTGTTAGTTGTTGTTGTTTTTCATTTAGAAGAGAGACAGAGAACATCCTCCGTTGCTGTCTTGGTCTCCTCCTCCTCCTATCTTAATTTGTTGATGTACTAGTCTCTATTTTATTGATCTCTATTCCACTTTATTATTTTCTTCTGCCCACTAGGCTTGATTGCAGTTCATGCTTCTTAGCTTCTCCAGGTGTAAAGTTCACATATTGATTAGAGATCTTTCTTTCATTGTAGATGTTTACAGTTATAAATTTCTCCCTGAGCTCTGCTTCTGCCTCATCCCATAAGTTTTGTACCAGTGTCTAACCAGACCGCAGCATATTCATTCATAACCCACTGAAAAGTAACTTGGTTGCCTCCAGGTTTGACACTATGAATAAAGCAGCTATAAACAACTGTGTGCACATTGTTGTGTGGATATAAGTTTTCAATTCTCATGAGTATATACCATGGAATGTAATTGCTTGATGATATGGTAAGTTTATAATTTATCAGAAATCTTATAGTTTTCCACAGTGGTTGTGCCATTTTGCATTTCTACCAGCAATGGCTGAGAAATTATGTTGCGCTATATCCTAACCAGCATTTTGTTTTTTCAGTGTTTTGGGCTATTCTAATTAATGAATGCATATTTATTTATTATTGTTGTTTTAATTTACATTTCCTTGATGGCACTTGATAGTAAGCATATTTTGGCATTTTTATTTGCCATGTATCTTTTTTTTTTTGGTGAGGTGTATTAAGATTTGGCCCATTTAAAAATTGTTTTTCTAGGCAAGTCCTGGTGGCCTCTAGTACACCCTGTGAGCAGTCTCATATACATTTTAGCATCCCAGGTTCAAGACCCAGGTCGTGGGGAACAACCAATGTGAACAACTAAATAAAAATAAATAAAGCACTTCTTCTATCTCTCTCTTCCTATCTACCTCCTTGCCTTCATTCCTGCCTGTATCTTTCCTTTAATAAAGTCTTTTAAAACAGTGTTTATTTTCTTCCTATTGAGTTTTAAGTGTTCTTTGTATAATTTGGATAACTGTCTTTTATCAGATGTGTCTTTTTCAAATTATTCCTCCCAGACTGTATTTTTTTCTTTTTATTATCTTGACATTATATTTGACAGAGCAGAAGTTTTAAATTTTAATGAATTTCTACTTATCAGTTATTTATACCATGGATCATGACTTTGGTGTTGTATCTGAAAAGTCATTGTCATACCTAAGACCACCTTGATTTCTCCTACGCTATTGTCTAGACATTCTATAATGTATTTTCCATTTAGGTCTCTCAATCTTTTTAAATTAGCTTTTATGACAGTGTAAGATTATGTTAGATTCATTTCTTTGGCATGTGGACAACTGGTTGCTCCAGCACCATTTGCAAAACGACAGTCTTTGCTTCACTCAATCTCTGATCTTTTCAAAAGATCATTTGACTATATTTATTTAGGTCTGTTATTTCTGGACTCTTCTGGAGGATAGCATATCTCTACTTCTCTCTACTGTGTAACATATATATATATACATACATATATATATATATATATACACACTCACACACAGCTCTAGGATATTCTCAATATTTGTTCTGATTCTACTTCTCCCTCTCAGCCTCATCCTGTCCCCAGTTCATCCTGTCATCTTCTCTGCAAATAATGACTGTTGGGTGACCAGTCAATGTCCACTGTCTCACAATGTAGCAATAACAAGCAATGAGCCTGCATTGGAAGACATAACTAGCATAAAGCACACTCTCCTTACCTGCAACATAAGGCCCTTGAGGTTATTTCTGTTCTCTTACTTCATCATAGTAACAAAACATAAATTTTGGTTTGTCTTCCAGCAGGAGACAAACTGACAAAAACCATAAAAACACTTCGACCTTCATGGATATAGTTATGAAATGAAGTTTTTGCTTGAAAAAGTTGAAAATGGTGAAAGCAGTAAACTTGGTGGTGAGTCAAATCTAGTAACTGGAGATTCAGCACAGGCTTGACTTAACAACAGCTCATCAATGCATTTATTAAATAAAATGTATTAAGTTAGGGATATACTTTAAGGCATGCCAAATTCAAAGAAGATTACTCATTGAGGCTTGATGACTAGACCATATTTTAATCCTTTAAGCAAAACAGATTGCAGTAAAATTATAAAAGAAACTTGTTACATCTGCAGTGTGTTTTAGTCCCTATCAAGTAACTAACCTTAGACATTTAGACATTTCCTGCTCTGCCGTCAGCTTTTGCTGAAGGCGGATTCTTCAAAATGGAAATGGTGCTGAACACTAGAGTTGGCAAAACTCTATACATAGAGATACAGTGAAGGTCCTGCATGAGAAAGACCTTGGGGATCCACATCAGTGTCATTTTAACAGGTACGGTCTCAGTTCTTCCTCACAGGAGGGTGATTATCTGACTTCTTACAATGGGACTTTGAGGCCGATGGAGGGTAAGAACCCCCTAAACGGATAGTGACAGGCAGGTTCTCAAAGTCACAGTACAGTGTGACTGAGGCGGAAATTTGAATCAGGAAGCCTGAGGGATTCCCAGCATCCAGGGTCTCCTGAGGAAGACTGTCTTCTCCTTCACTCACCTCAGGACTGTCTTTCAGAGCCTTCCAGAGAAGCAGCTTGAGGCTCCATCAAGGCTGTCTTTGCCTAAAGGAGTCAGTGAAGAAGAAAATGATGAGACTGACATTTCTGATGACAGAGAGCATACCTGAATTCTCATAGAACTTCTGGGGGAACACCTCAAACCCACATGGATACCATAATATAAGAATAAGTGAATGCTGTAGAGCACATCACAGAAGAGGGAGACCAGCACGATGTGTCGGAAAGTGGTCACATACAGCCTGGTCAGCTCTATTAGTTGGGAATCACACAGCAGTCTGTGCAGCAGGGCCAGGCTGGACAAATAAGAAAATCAGACAAATAAGAAAATCAGACAGAAGCACAAATAAGAAAATCAGATATGAAGCAGTACAAAATCATTGATGTAATACCCGAACTGGAAGGCACAGTACTTTCCTTCCAAAGGGTCACAGTAGTTTCCTTCCAGAATGTTCAGCAGTAGAGACAGGATCCTGACTGGCACAAATGACAGCTGACATGTGCGTGGGGCAGTAGCAGTGGTACCAGATGGGGCATGGGACAGGCAGTGGTTGCTATTAATACTGTGAGAATGCTCAGACCTGTGAAGCAGGCAAAGGTTGCCAGTGTGAAGCAAAAACTGGAGTTGAAGTACAAAATGGGATGGAAGTTCATGTTCCCTCTAGGAGCACATAATCTGGAAGGAGAGGAAGAGGACGTTGACCCAGGTAGGCTGAGGATGAGGATTGAGAAGACGTTCCTCTGCATGTGGAAGCCCAGGAGCCAGAGCACAGCAGCATTTCCTGCCAGTCCAACCAAGCCGATGGGGAACATCAGCAAGTTCAAGTTCAGGGTCTCCACGCTGATAGTTGGAGGGGTGATCTGGTCATTTCTAGCTATTGGTGTGAATTCTGTCCCCAGACTAGGACAGTGGGATCAGCACTCAGACACTCTTCACTGGTGCCACGGGGACACAAACAGGACTTGAGCTCCTGATGGCATTTTTTTTACTGCTGAGGAATTGCTGTCCCATGTTACAGAGGAGGGAAATGGAGGGTAGCAGATCTTCAACCACTTACCATAAGCCACACAGCCTTGGAGTCCTGGAACCTAGATTCACACCGTTTTCTTTTTTCTTTCTGACTTTAAAGCTTGGACTCGCTTTATCGCAACATGAGTCACCTACTGACATAGGACTGTTCTAGGGTCCAGACATCAGCACTCACCGACTAAACCCATGTCATGTGTCCTGGGGGCAAGGAGAGAAATGTCTGTGTGGGCTGCGTTAGACGCGTGGGACTCTGATGCCAGCATTTCTTCTGCTCGAGGAGCAGGTGCTGATTAAGGCACAGAAGTTGGGAGCTCCTGGTATGACCAATGGGAAAACTCAGTGATTCGAGTGGTCTACCCATTGGGGAGAAAGCATGTTTTGATTTAGGGTCAGAAGGGACCACAAGGAAAGTTAGAATGGGACGCATCAGCTAAATCTGAATTAAAGATAAAGCTGGGGATGGAAAACGTGTCATAACAGAAGTCGAAGCCCTCCACAAAGTTCATAATCTGGAAGAAGATAAAAATAATTGATGCTGTCAAGTTGAGGATGGAGATAGAGATTGTGTCCCTTTGCAAGCAGAAGCCAGGAACCAGAGAACAGCATAATACCCTGTCAACTCAAACAGGTCAATGATGAAGACCAGCAAGGCTGGGATCAGGGTCTCCATGCTCAAAGCTCGAGGAAAACCTGTCACTTTGCCATGGGTTTGAGTATGTTCCCCAGACTGTAAGCATTGGAGTCAAGCTCAGAAACTCTCCATGGGTGCCACTGGGGACACAAACAAGAGCTTTCTGCTATATGATCACTGATTCTCTAACCAGCAGAGACCTGAGAAGTGTCCCCATGTTACAGAGGAGGCTAACCAGGGATGCAGGGATTAAGATATTTGCCTAAGGCCAAACAGCCTGGGAGCCCTGGAACCTGAACCCAAACCCCATTTTCTGTCTCTAAAGTCTGGCCTTTCTATACTGCCATGTGACCCTCTGCTGACAAAGGAATACACGGTGGTCCTAAGTCCCCAGTCACTGATGAGGCCCTGTCGTGTCCCATGGAGGCAGGAGAAGCATCTGTGCAGGCTGTGTGAGCGAGTGACAGGACTGAGTCAGCCTTGCTTCTGCTCTGGAACTGAGGTTTCTTTTCAGAGGCACTAAGTTGCCAGTCCCAGGTATGACACACAGAAAATCTCAGTGACTGACTGGTGCCCCCGGTTAGGATATGCGATCATGATTTCAGGCCATGAAGAAAACATGGCCTTTACTGTGACAGATGTGTGTACTGTTAGGTCTGTTGTGTTAGAAATGGCTCAGCGTGTCAGCCCTATCAGGACAGGACTTGCTGCTTTCTTGTCCATGAGTGTGTCCCCCAGCGCCCTGGTCTGTGTGCATGACATGTAGAATCAAGGAATTCTAAATCAACAAATATGTGAGTTAGTGGGAAACCCAAGGGTTGTGGGAAAATTGGTTTCAATGCAACATAAAAACGTCAGATGAAATTAGTCACCAGAAAACATATATCTAAAGAAATAAAGAACATTTTATTCATCATCATTCCTTGGGTAAACAGCTATGTAGGTGAGAGTTCTTTATAATTTCTAAATGATAAATGATGGCATTGTTAAGTTTACATCCAGAGAGGGTTTTATGGTTTTAATGGGCACAGAGAGAAATATAGGTACACCGTTAAGGGAGATTTCGTGTCCAAGAATCTTTGAATTTTACAGCAGAAAGGGGCAAGTTAGGAAAAGAGAGAGGTTGTAATAGATCTGAACAGAGAGCCCTGGGACATGCAAATATCCAAGAAAGATTAGTCAGTGATTTTCCATGAGGTGTATAAGATGGACCTACTTATTCTCTCCCCCATGAGATATGGAGTAGAGTTTTCAGATTAAGGCATTTACGAAGCAGATTCTTTGAGCAAAGGGGTGGAAATAGAAAAAAATGCCCTTTTCTATTTTGCACAGCCTTAGAATGAAAAGACAGATGCTCATGTGAAGTCTAAGAGCTCAGTGAGGTGATACTATTATTCCATTTACAGACAAGCACACTGAAGCACACATGTTGAGTGATAGGAGTCAGATCTCCTGAAAAGAGTGATGGACTCTGGGTTTGAACCCACAGGGCTATGCCAGAGTCCTTGTCCTGAAACAGCCCTGCAGCCCATCTGTCACTTATTCCTGGAGAGGAAAGAGAAAGAAAATTAATAAGCTCAAATGCAGGTCAAAAAGTACCTAAGTGGAGGGTTTTTTTGGCTATTTTTAAGCAAATTTCAGTCAGCAGGGAAGAGAAAGCAATCAGAAGGGGTAAAAGTGGATTCAAATAGAAAACAAGTTAGAGCAAGACTCAAATTGTGAGCCTGTCACTCTTCTGAAAGACAGCTATTGCACCAACACAGAGCACTCAGATGCAGGAGGCCTGTAAGTCAGAGAGGACCCAACCTCCCGGCACAGAAAGGCGAGGACTCAGTCACCATCACATGCTCTTTTATTCCTGAGTCCTTGAGGTGTGAGGCTCATATGGAGGAAAAGCACAACCTCTCTTGTTTTCTGCCAGGTGACTTGTCCCATTTATTCCTGGAACTGAAGGTACTTTGGGGTTCTGTAAGTATTTATCTTTTTGTTTCTTTTGTCTCCCTTATTAAACAAAACTCAATAATGCCCAGACCTGCCTGGACTGATTGACTTCTTGTCGTTCACTATTGCATCCCTGGCAACCAGCAGATAATACTTGGAGACCATCTATTGGAAGTCTCCATCCTTAACAAAAGAAGTAGCAGAGGCTTAAAGAATCAAAAGCATATTCCTGAGATTGCATGGGGAACAATATTTCCGGTTCCAGTCGTGGACTCCCGGAGTCCTTCCTGCAGCTTTCCTACTCTTCTTGCTACATCTTTCATGATAGGATTTACTCCTAGGAAAAAATCTTTGTGTTAATAAATTGTGAGAGAGATTCAGGGATGCAGAGACTGATACTTGATCCAAATATCAAATTATTTCTTCCATCAAATAATAATTCTTACAGTTTACCAGGAAAAGAATCCTATTTCTGTAATGCCGAATGGCACCATATGACTAGGTGCTGATCAACAAGAGGCAAGCAGAGTGATAACCAATTTTGAGTTGTGTCTTTTCTCACATTTTCTTTTCTGAATGAAATGCTAATGTTTCTGGGAGATATGGAGGACTATGAGAGTGAAGTCACCTCCTCCAGGGAAAGGCAATAATAAGTTAGAAGAAGCCTGGTGTCAGATCATTGGGGTCATTAGTCCAGTCTTATTAGCTTGTCTCCAGTTTAAATCACAGAACATTTATTTTTAAAACGCCAAACTCCGATCACACCAGGAGAACTAAAGATGGCGTTGGCTGAAGTTAATGCTTAAGACTCTCAGGGGAAATCTCAGGAGTTTTCCAGAGTTTGCCTGAGTAGAGGGGCCTCTGCAACTTCAGCACCTCACTGTGGGTGCCCACAGCATCAAAGGAGCTTGGGGAGGAACAGCAGGCCCTGAAGGTAGGTGAGAGATACACAGGAATTTTTCACAAAGGCACCAGCATCAGCCACAACCTCCTTTGTTTTCAACCACAAGAACTTACATAGATGGCAGCTGCAGCTGCTTTTGTTTCCAGTGGCCTGGACTTGGAGACAGCCAGGAGTGGCAAGCCTAGGAGCAGCTGAATGAAGGAGGCCGGAACAGGGATTGCTGTCTGTCTGCACTTTTGGCTTGCATATAGCTTAAAAGGAGTGGTTTGGGGGCAACAAAACCAGGAGAATAGAGGAGGAGATGGCACCAGCACTCCTTCCCTCTCACATCTTTGGACTCTGGCTCCAGCTGCAGAGCACTCTAGTGGTGTAGTCTGCAGAAGGCACAGGGTTCCAGTGACTAGGCGAGGATGGCCAGGCCAAGGGTGGCCGAATGAGACAGGTCTCCAAGCCCCAGTCAGTTAAGTGCTACAGCAGGAAGAAGTCCCCCAACCCAACCCAGATGGAAACAGCTGGCCTTCTCTCAGACCATCCTTCCCCATCCAGCTGCCATCTTCACTCCCTGACACAGCAAAAAATATACTGCAGAAGCCTGGAAGGCTAAAAAAATATAAAACAAAACTAGAATGCTTCCTGGCAGAAAGACAAAAAACCAGCAACTAATCAACAAGAACCTATACCATGGGTGGGTGGGGGAGCAACACACTTCGAAATCTCAAGATATGAAAATACAACAGAACAACAGTTCGCCAGAAATTGTTTTCAAAGATGGAACATCAATTCTCTTTAATAGGTAAAGAACTCAAAGTTGCAGTCATAAAGAAATTCAGAGTTAGAATAAAATTCAGAAAAACAAACTAATTACCTCAAAATATAACCAAGGAGCAGAAGAAAGAAATTGAAGTTCTACAGAAAAGATTAACAAAGATACAGGATATAAAGAGGTAATAAATGATATTAAGAATAGTATAGAAAACTATGAGAGCAGAATAAACCAAATGGAGTAAAAGATTAATAATCTAGAGGATAGTAATGAAGAAGGAGTCAGGTGGAAGAAGAAAAAGAAATTAAATGCAAAAAAAGAACAAACAATCAGAGAACTGTCTGACACCATTAGGAAAGATAGCACAAGAATATTGAGTATCCCAGAAGGTGAAGAGAAAAAGAAGGGAATAGAGAGCATATTCAAAGAAATAAATTGCCAAAAACTTCACAAGCCTAGAGAAGGAAATGAACATATAAATCAATGAGACCAATAGAAAAGCCAGTTAAGGAAATGTAAGAAACAAAAACTACACCTAAATATATAGTTGTGAAACTATCAAATGTCCAAGATAAAGAAAGAATTCTAAAGTTGGCCAGGGAATAAAGGAGGTAACATATAAAGTTTCTCCCATCAGACTAACCTCAGACCTTTCAGTAGAAATTCTACAGACTAGAGGAGAATGGAATGATGTCTTCAGAATACTACAAGAAAAAAATTGCCAGCCAAGAATGCTATATCTTGCCAAACTCTCTCTCAAATTCAAGGGAGAAATAAGGTGCCCAAACAAAAGCTGAAAGATTTTGCTGCCACAAGACCTCCTCTACAAGAAGTGTAAAAAGGCTCTACTATCTAAACCAAACAGAAGAACATTTACAAAGATCTAAGCAAGTTAAGATATAGATAAAACCAGAAAACAAAAATCAAAATGGCAATAGAAAGTCCATAAATATCAATACTCACTCTAAATGTAAATGGACTTATCTCACCAATTAAAAGTCACAGAGTGACTAAATGGCTTAGAAAACAAAACTCAAGTACATGCTATTTGCAAGAAACTCGCTAAAGATCAAGAGACAAGCATAGATTTAAAGCGAATGGATGAAGAATGGTACTCCAACCCAATGATGACTCTGAAAACGCAGAAACAGTTATACTCATCTCACATAAAGCAGTCTTTAATTAAAGAAGGTAGCCAAAGAAAAAAATGATCAATATATATAATGATAAAGGGTTCAATAAAACAGAATGATATAACACTTATATATATATATATATATATATATATATGCACCCAATAAAGAAGGACCCAAACATATCAGGCAAATATTAATAAAAATAAATAAAGATATTGATTGTAACACAGTAATAGTAAGGACTCTAACATTCTTCTTACAGTGAAAGAAAGATCATCGAGACAGAGAATCAATAAAGAAACAGGATCTTTAAACAACAAAATAGAAGAGGTGGATATATATATATACACATACATATATATACATGTATATATGTGAACAAAATTTGCATCTGTGTATAGCACAATAAGTTTACTACCATTTTCTTTTTTCCCCTTCACTTTATAATTAATCTGTTACTCCATTTCCCCTTCTTCTCCCCCATATCTGCTGTACCCTTTTATTTGCTTTCCCCCAATCACTGACTCAACTGCATTTTGAATTATTTATTTTTTGTACATCTAGTGTTGTTCATTTTATGTCATTCAGCACATGAATGCTATCATAGGATGTCTGTCTTTTTCTGGCTTATCACACTAAATAAGCATAATTCTTTCCAAGTCCATTCGCATTGCCACAAATGGTAGGATTTCTCCCTTGTTGATGGCTATGTAGTATTCCATTGTGTATGTATTCCACATCTTCTTTATCCACTCATCTGTTGATAGGCATTTAGGTAGCTTCCAGCTCTTGGGTATTGAAAATAATACTATGATGAACATGGGGGCACATATATCTCTTTTGATAAGTGTTGTATTTTTAGGGTAAATACCCAGTAGGGGAATAACTGCATCATATGGAATTTCCATTCTCAATTCATTGAAGAATTTCCATACTGCTTTCCAAAATAGTTACACTCCCACCAACAGTGAATTAGAGTTTCCTTTTCTCCACATCCTCTCCATCACTTGTTTCCTTGTTTTTGAATGATAGTCATTCTCACAGATGTCAGGTGCTATCTCATTGTTTTGATGTGCATCTGCCTGATGATAAGGGAAGTGGAACCTCTTTTCATTAACCTTTCGGCTAATTGTATGTTATTTTTAGAAAGGTATCAAGGTCATCAGCCCACTTTTTTTTTTATTGAATTGCTTGTTTTTCGATTGTCCAATTTTATGAGTTCTTTGTATGTTTTGGATATTAACACATTGTCAGAAGTGTTATAGGCAAATACCTTTTCCTATTCAGTTGGATGTCTTTTGTTCTTATTCAAGTTTCTTTCGCTGTGTAGAAGCTTTTTAGTTTGATGGAATCCCATTTGTTTATTTTGGATTTTATCTCCCTTCCTCTTGGAGTCTAGTTTTCCAAGATATCTCTTATGTAAATGTCCAATAATGCTTAGTCTACATTTTCTTCTATATGTTTCATGTTTCTGGCCTTACACATAAGTCTTTACCATTTTGAGTTAATTTTTGTGTATGGTGTTAGGTAGTAGTCTATTTTCAACCTTTTGCATGTGTTCTCCCAGCACTATTTACCGAAGAGACTGCTCTTGCTCTATTGCAAGGTTTTTACTCCTTTTTTGAAAATTAAATATCCATATATGTGTGCGTTTATTTCTGGGCTTTTGATTCTGTTCTATTCATCTGTATTTCTGTTTTTATTCCAATACCATACTTCCTTTTTTTTTTTTTTTCTTTGTAGTAGAGGTAAGTCAGGGAGCATGACTTCCTCATCCTCCCTGAGGATTGTTTTTTCTTTCCTGGGTTGTTTATAGTTACAAATAAATTTTGTGATATTTTTGTTCTATGTCCATGAAGATCGTCTTTGGAATTTTGATGGGGATAGCATTAAATCTGCTTATTGTCTCCGGAAGTATAGTCATTTTGACTATGCTAATTCTACCAATCCGTAAGTATGGAATATCTTTCCATTCCTTCTTGTCAGCTTCTACTTTTTTTAGTAACATCCTACAGTTTTCTGAGTATAGTTCCTTCACTACCTTGGTTAACTTTATTCCAAAAGATTTCACTTTTTGATGCAATTATAAATTGTATGGCTTTCTTCAGTTCTTTCTGTATTTTTATTGTTAAAATGCAGAAATGCAACAGATTTTTGAATAATAATGTTATCTGCCACTTTATAATATTTGCTTATTACTTGTAGTAGTATTTTACTTGATTCTCTGGAGTTCTCTATGTATAGTATCATGTCTTCTGCAAATAGTGAGTTTCACTTCTTTTCTGATTTGGATACATTTTATATCTTTTCATTGATTAATTTCATTGGCCAGGACGTCCAATACTACAGTAAATAGCAATGCTGAGAGTGGACATCCTTGTCTTGTCCCTGATCTTAGAGAAAGAGCTTTCAGTTTTTCTCCATTGAGTACAATCTTGGCTGTGGGTTTGTCATATATAGCCTTTCTTATGTAGAAGTACATTCCTTCTACACCTATTTTTGGAGGGTTTTAACATAAAAGGGTGTTGAATCCTAAATGTTTTTTCTTCATCTACTGAGATGATCATGTGAATTTTTGTCCTTTTACTTATCTGATGTGTCACATTTATTGATTCACATATGATGAACCATCCTTGCACCCCTGAGATAAATCCTACTTGATTATGGTGTATGCTTTGTTTAATATGTTGTTGGATTCAGTTTGTTAGCATTTTGTTGATGGTTTTTGCACCAATAGTCATTAAAGGTATTTGTCCGTAAGTTTCTTTTTTGGTGCTGTCATTATCTGGCTTTGGTATTAGTGTAATATTGGCATCATAAAAAGTGTTTGGATGTTCACCATCTTCTCCAAGTTTTGGAACAGTTTAAGAAGGATTGGTGTTGATTCTTCTTTAAACGTTTGTAGAATTCACTGGTGAAACCGTCTGGTTCAAGGTTTTTGTTTTTGGTCAAAGTCCTCTTGATTCCTATATTCCAGGAGCAACATCTTGTGTTCATTTTCCTTCTAAATCCTTTTGTCAGTTATATTTCAGATTTGTATAGGAAGTTTGTATTTACATTTTTAAGTTTATAAATATTAATAAATCACTTGACTCCATGTGCAAAATAGAAAAACAATAAATTATGGCATAGTTTAGGGTTACTAGCTTGACAATTAAAAATATCTTATAATGCTATACATTATAATGAAAAATAGGATAATATGCAAGACACATTGGTAATTAGGCAGAAGGAAAGTCTAAGAAAGAAAATTTGCTGAAAATAAAATTTTGTAAGAGAAATAAAAAATACCTTTTATCAGCTCAGCATTCAACTAGGCACAGCCTTTACACTAATCAGTGATTCAAATTATTTTAATAGAAACATCCTAACCTAAAAAGCAAAGAGAATAAAGACTGAAAAAAGTTACAGAATGGTCTAAGACTTTTGGCAGTTATTAAAAGTTTAGCAAACATGTAATGGGGGTATCAGCTGGAGAAGAGAGACATGAACTGAAGAGATATTTGCATCAACAAAGGCTAAAAAATTTCCATATTATTGACAGGCATCAAACACAGATCCAGGCAACTCAAAGATATCAGTAAGAGATTTCTGTACAAAAATATCTATACTTGGGGATTCAATAATATTGGGGTTAGGAAATAATACTCTATTATACTCTATGGTAGTTGTATGGTATTCTGTATTTATCAAACCCACTGAACTATGAGACACAAGCATGAGCCCTAATGTAGATTATGGACTTTAGTTTATAGTTATGTTTTGATATTTATTTATTCAATTCAATAATTGTGACACCCCAATTGAAGATATAAGGAATACTAGAATAGGAACTGGGGGATTGGGAGAGGTATTATATAGGACTCTATGTAATTTCTGTATAATTTTTCTATAAATCTAAAAGGGCTTTAATATATAAAATTATGAAATATTAAAATGCAAACCAAATATTTATAATATGCATAGCCAATAATGTACTCATATTCAGCATGAAAAATTCTTAAATTGACATGAAAATGAAAACCATAAATATGGACAAATCACGGATGGGCAGTTCAATGAAATATAAGTAGCCAATAAGTATAGGAAAAGATAAAGGGTTTCAAAATCCATTTGGAAAATGCAAATTAAAATGCGATGATGCAACTAGACTTATTGAGGTGACTATTTCAAAATATATGAAATATTGAATCATGAGTTGTGTATCTGAAACGAATACAAAGTTATATGTCAATAATAATTTAAAAATCATGAAATAAAAACATGGACATGAGATTTTATCTCTCACTCACAGAATGACTAGAATTCAAGACAAAGATACCATATTAGTTAGGAGCATGTGGAGAAACTGGAACTTTGATATATTGCTGGTGGACCTGTGAAAAGACAACCACTCTAGAAAAGAGCTTTGCAATTTCCCATTAAATGAAGCATGCATTTTCTTTCTTATGACCTAGATTTTTCTCTTAAAGTTATTTAGGATAAATAAAACCGTGTGATCAGAAAATGACTTGAATAATTTTGCCACAGCAACTTTATCACAATAGGAAGCAAAGGAATACTGCGTAGAGATGTGTCAACATAAAAATTAACTGTGGAACCCAGAGAGAAGCACAAATAAGAAAACCAGATATGAGGCAGTGATAAAATCAAGTGTCATACAATGAAATGGTATCAAGTTTATATAAGTGACAAAACTCCTAACATCATGCAATGAAGTGTGCAAATTTCAAAACTATTATGCTGAGTGAAGGAAGGTAGGAACTAAGAAGTACTATGCATGATCCTAATTATACAAAGTCCAAGTCAGGCTAAACTAATCTTTTGATGACAGAATAGGAACAATCATTGTCTGCGGGACACAAAATGACTTGGAAGGATAGGAGTGAATTTTCACCGGTGATAAGAATATTTTCGTTTTCATTGGAGTTTAGACACATGGGTGTATTTATTGTCAAAACTTGAAGTGTACACTTAGATCCATGTGTACTGCTCTCTCTTAATTACACTGATTAAAATAACAAACTGTTATACGATATTGACTAAACTTAATCTATATTTCATGAATGTAAGTTAAAATATGTTTGTATAGATTAATTGAATAATATAATTTTTTCACTGATTAAAATGAATTGAAAATTAAAGTTAATTAAAATGTGAGGTTTTAGGAGTGAAAGGTAAATCTGACAGCTCCTGTCCTCCAAGCACAGAGTCTGTAAGACACTGGAGACCTCGGTGCAGGACAGAGCCCCCGGAGGAGGTGTCTGGGCAGAGGGGCAGCCTGAGGGGGCACATGGATGCACTAGAGCAGGTGACAGAAACCCCAGAAGACACCTGCCAATGACCTTAAATGTGCTTTGACCTTGTTTGACCTGGTTATAAAATAACTTCAAGCTTGTAAAATGGTAAAAGCTCTTAAAGACATGACTCAAGTCTGATAAATATGATTTATCACAGGTTTGACTTAAATTTTCATCAGTTTATTATTCACCATGCCATTTATTTAGTAGACATTTATCAAGACAGGGAGATAATGTAAGGTCTAGAAACATCTAAGAAGACTGCTTTTTGAATTTAATCCTTAGATTGAACTTAATCCTTCATGTTTTATTAAAAACATATTGTAGAAAATGAAAAATAACTGTCAAAAATGTAACATTCTTTTAGCTGCCATCAAGTATATGACCATAGATACTAGGTTTCTACAGAACGTTCAACCTCTTCTGAAGAAGGATTCTTCAAAAGTAGGAACATCTGGGACCCTTGAACTGGCAAAGATCTCGTGGGGATGGATGAAGACCTTGGGTCAGACAGCCCTTGAGAGGCCATATCGGTGCTAGTTTAACAGACACTGTGTCATAAAATCCTCACAAGAGGACAATTACATTAAATGTCTTAAGATCAGGAGCTCTGAGGCTGAGAGAGGTAAGAAATCCCCTAAACTGATAAGGACAATGAGACTCTGCAAGCACATCCGGGTGACTGGGGCAGAGGCTCTGAGTCAGGACACCTGCCGACTTCCTGACATCTCCAGGGTCTCCTGAGGAAGGCTGCCTTCTTCATCCACTTCAGGGACGTCCTGCAGAGCTCTCTGGAGAACCAGCTTGAGGCTCCGCTGCCTCTGCTGTTGCCACTGCCTGAAGGAGCCGACGAAGAAGTAAATGATGGGGTTGGCACAGCTGTTGACACAGGACAGCAGAAGGGCAACCTGAGACAGGTAATGGGTGTTCACATGAAAACCAATCTCAATCCAAAATAAGACAAACCAGTTTATACCCCAAGGAAGACCAAAGAGGAGGTAGGCCAGCACTGTGAGTATGACAGTCACATACAGCCGGGTCAGCTGCAGTCGCTGGGAGCCACACAGCACTCTGATCAGCAGGACCAGGCTGGAC
This sequence comes from Solenodon paradoxus, assembly GCA_004363575.1. Classification (NCBI taxonomy): domain Eukaryota; kingdom Metazoa; phylum Chordata; class Mammalia; order Eulipotyphla; family Solenodontidae; genus Solenodon; species Solenodon paradoxus. The sequence continues at coordinate 29,598 of RJWH01008506.1, forward strand.
GCAGAGAGAAGCACAAATAAGAAAACCAGATATGAGGCAGTGATGAAATCAAATACCAGACAATAATCAAAGTTAATAATATTTCCAAAGAAGAAGCCACAGTAGTTTCCTTCCAGGACACTCAGCAGCAGGGACAGGATCCAGAACAGAGCACACATGACAGCTGACAAGTGTCTCGGGCGGTGGCAGCGGTACCAGACGGGACACAGGACAGACAGGCAGCGTTCGGTGCTAATGGCGCTGAGAATGCTCAGACCTGTGATGTAGGCACAGGTCGCCACAGTCATACAA
>RJWH01008507.1:0-29887 GCA_004363575.1 Solenodon paradoxus
AGTAATTAAATTAAATTATATTGTTATCAAAATTGATTCTTCAAAGGAGATATGGTGAGAAAGAATAAAACATCTGCTATTATTAGAGACACTTTTCCACTTTGAGATAATTCCAAAAGAGTTTTGAAAGTTATATGAGTCAGATTTTTGTTAATGTAGGTATAAGAAATCACAGGAAACTAATTTTTTGTAAATATTTTCCCTATCTGTTATTTTGTGGTCTAAGAGGTCTTTGAAGAAAATTCTTAAGAGAAGAAATAGCAAAAAGTAAGAGACTTTTATCAGAAAGGCAGGTGAAACAAGGTAGAACAAATAAATAACCAAAAAATGAGTAGCTTAACAAAAAGGTAAAAATGATTATCTTGTCTAAAGTAATTCAGCATAACCCCAAAACACCTCAATGATACCGTTTAAAGTAAGTAGATGAAATAATATTAAAATGAATGCAATCACAAAAGACCCTGGATAGTCAAAGCTATACTTAGAAAAAAATAGAAAAATGGAATGTTCATGTTTCCTGACTTCAAACTATACTGCACAGTGATTAAAATCAAAACAATATTGTATTGAAATGAAAAGAAGCACAAAAACCAATGGGATAAAATTGAGAGCCAGGAAATAAATACATACATATATAGACAGTGAATATATGACAAAAGAGCTAAGATCATATAAAGAAGGAAAAATTCTTCAAGAAGTGGTGTGGAAGAACCAAATGCAAAAAATGAAACTAGAATTGCTCTTTAATGCCATATACAAAAAATGTATTCAAAATGGTTTAGAGATTTGGATGTCAAACCTTAAACCATAAAATACATTGAGGAAAAGATAGGCAATATTATTCATGACATCATCCTGAAAGATGTCTCAGAGCACTCAACTCCAATGGTAAGGGAAACAAAAGGAAAAAAACAAATGAGACTAAAAAATGAAAAACAAAACCAAAAAAACTTCTGTACAATGAAATAAACCAACACAAAAGCGAAAGGCACTGATTGGGAGAATATATTTACATACCATGTATCTGACAAAAGTTTAATACCCAAAATATGTAAGGACTCATACACCACCACCAAAAACCACAGCAAAGTCAATCCAGACATGGGCAGAAGACATTAATAGATACTTCTTCAAAGGAAGCATACAGGTGGCCAACAGGCAAATGAAAAAATGCTCAAAATCTCGTATCGGGAAATGCAAATCAAAGCCAGTGAAGTATCTCCTTACATCTACTAAGTGAGATGACTGGCAGTAGAACTCTGGTGGTAGGAACGGCCTGTATCAAAAAGACTGGGAATAGCAAGTGTTGGTAAACGTATGGGAAAAAAATCTCCCATACACTGTTTCTTGAAATGTAAATTAGTGTAACCTCTATGGAAAACAATATGGAGAGTCTTCAAAAAATAAAAATAGAATTGCCATATAATATAAAAATACAAAAACAATATGAAAAACCATATTCACCCTTATGTTCATAGCAGCACAATTCATGATAACCAAGATAAGGAGTCAACCTAATATCCATCAGTGACTGACAGGATAAAGAAGATGTTGTATTTATACTTGATATAATTCTCCTCATCTGTTTAAAAAGATGAAACCTCAACTTCCACAACTTGAATGGAACTTGAAGTAATTACACTAAGAAAAATAAGTCAGAAAGAGAAAAATACTGGGTATTTTTACTTATATTTAGAATATAAAATAACAAAACCAACTAGCTAAGGAAACAAAAAAATAATTTAAGACTGAAGTCAATACTTTGATCATGGGGAGTGGGAAATCTAGGTAGAATGGGTCACGTGATAGTGGTGATTGGCATTACAACTCTGGTAGTTAGCATGTTATACATATATTGATCGAGATGTCACTATATTCTCTTGAAATATAGTATTTTAAACTAATGATTCATTAATTTAGAAAACAGAGTTTACTAAAGGAGGGGGGAAGGAAGGAGACTATGGGCCAAGGGGGTCAAATCAATGATATGGGTGGTACTAGAGAGCTGGTAATGCGCAAGGTATAATACATTGATAGAGGTGTGAATGCATTCTCTTGCAGGTTATATAGTATTGCAAGTCAATGCTACATTAATTAAAGAAGGGAAGAAAATGATAAAACATACTTTTTAAAAAGTTGATTCTGTAATTCATTCAAGAAATGTACAAAAAACTCTAGGGTTTATATTTTTCAAAGGTCCATAAACACGATATATTTGAAAATGATTGTTAGAAAACCTTCATCTCATTTACCAACTCTAAATCTTAAATAGTACTTTGTTTAGATCTTAATGGTTTCAAGGTTCAGATTTAACATCTTATTTTTGGATAGTGAAAGGCATTCATTTGCTACCCTGAATATTTTTATCAGCAACAGAAATATCTAGAGAACTGTTAAGGAAATCAGTGTATGTGTATGATCTGGGTCATTTTGCTGTAAAATATACTTTACGTTTATTAGTTTCATTTAATAATCTCTGCTAGGTGACTGAGAAAGTTATGTCTCCTTTTATATAATTTTTCAGCCTAAGTATTATTGATATTATGTTGTGAAAATACTTTGTTGTGGGGGTAGATCAGCATTCCTGACCATTATCCACTAGAAAACACTGGCACACTATTCCCCTCTTCCCTATTGTAACAATAAAAAATATTTCCAGACATTGTCTAATTTGTTCACTTCCATCCTAGGTCCATAATGACAGTTAACCTTCTCTCAAATTTCTTACCCAACTGATAAGATTTTTTTTCTCTCCTAGCCTTATGCTAATGTTGCAGCCTTCACAGATTCTAGATTCATTCATAAAGTTCAGCTCTAACACCTCACCTAAGGACCAAATAAGAGGCTTCCATGCTTGCTTACTACTCTTCCCTGAGGAATTCCCTTTATTTTTTTAAACTTCGCTCTGTATTTATAAGAATATTTGTTGTACTTCATCTCATATTTCCAGGTGTTTAAACTCTAAACTTCCATATTATGGAAGGGGTTCAAGTCTTTTAGAGATTAATGGAGAAAAACACATTATGACATTAGCTGTACTTACATAATGTATCTCCTGCTATTTTTTTGGCCATAATCAGTCTTAACTATTAATATTAAATAAGAATTGACTATAATAGACATTCAGCAGTCAATCCTCAGAATTTTCTGTTTATACTAAATTTTGGGCTTAAAGGAAACTACCATTCTTTAAAAGCAATAAAAAATATATTAATGAATTTATCTAATATAATGGGCTTCTTAATTCAACCTTTAACTTTTGTGACCTTTTCTGCAGAGAGAGTGATTATATTGGGGGGAAAATTTATGAAATGAAAAATTCACTTTTCCCTTCCTTTATTTACATCTATTTCAGTAATTCATATTCAGAATCAATTCTTCTAATCTGTTAGGGGGATATCTTTCCATTTATTTGTATGTTTTTTTCTATTTGGTTTAAATGTATCTTATACTTTTCAGTGTAAGGTCTTTTTACCTCCTTTGTTCCATTTATTCCCATGTGTTTTACCCTTTCAGTTCATTGTCAATGGGATTGTTTTGTTAATTTCTCTTTTCTCTAATTCATTATCTAGACACACTACAGATTTTTGTATGTTTATCTTGTATCCTGGAACTGTACTCATTTGTTGTTTATAATATATTTTTTCTTTTTAAAGGAAAGATGCAGGCAGGAATTAATATGAATAGCAGGCAGTTGGGAAGAAACAGGAGGAAGAAGCATTTTATTTTATTTTTATTGAGTTCACACCGGTTGTTCCCCTTTCTGCCCCACAGAGACTTGGACCTAGGGATGTACGTCCTGTGCTCCTTCAGTGGTGATTGACCCAACTGCTACTCCACCATGACTCATCTATTTATAATATTTTAATGGAGTCTTTAGAATTTTCTCTGGATATTACCTTGTCATCTGTAACCAGTGAAGTTTTATTCTTTTTTAATTTGGATTCCTGTAATATCATTTACTTGCTTATTTGCTCTGACTAGGACTTATGAACTATGCTGAACAGTAGTGGTGAAAGCGAACAACCTTGTCTTGCTCCTTATCTTTGGGGAAAAGGTTTCAGTTTTTCGCCATAGAATATGATGTTGGTTATATGTCATATGTGGCTTATGTCTTCATTTTTATATGTATCTAGGTTTTTTTATTTCACTTGTGTTGGCCTAGTTGAATGTGAAGTTATTCAGAAGCATGTTGTTTAGTTTCTATGTGTTGAGATTCTTCCATTTCCCTTTATCTGGTGATTGTCTATATTATGATTGAAAAGATGCTTTCTATAATTTCAGTCTTTATATATATATATATTTTAAATTAATTTTTGTTGTAATTATTTTACATATTTAAATAATTTCCTATGTATGGATTCCTATTTCTTAGATATAGTTCAAAACACCACACCCTCCACCAAATCACCAAGTGTTCTTCCCCATTTTCCAATGAGCACCACCATTTTCACTCACCCACCCCATTCCTTTTTGGTAACCTCAGTTCTGTTGCTAATGTTCAAGGATTGGTTTTGTTTCATCTGTTCCTTTGTTTTGTCTATTCACATCCACCTATAAGTGAAGTCATCCAGCATCTATTTTTCTTCTTTTGACTTGTTTCACTTGCATAATCCCCTGTAGTTCCATTCATGTTGATTCAAATGACAGGGTTTCTTCTCTTCTAAAGGTGGTGTACTATTACATTGTATAATATGTACCACATCATCTTTATCCATTCCTCTGTTATTGGGCACTTAGGTAATTTCCAGTTTTTAGCTATTGTGAATAGGGCTGCAATAAATATGGAGATACATACAGCTCTGTGGATGGGTGCTTTTGTATCTTTTGGAGAGATGCCCAGAAGTGCAATGATGGAATCATGGGATTTCCATCTTCAGTCTAATCTTTTGATACTGTGTCTGTACATGTTATCTAACACTGAGAATGTTCCCTGCACTTGATAAAAAAATGCATATTCATTTCTTTTTGTTTGAAAATTCTATATATTTCTGTTAAGTCTATTAACTTATTTAAGGGTATTATTTCCTTATTAACTTTCTATCTGTATAATCTATCATTGATGTAATGAGTGTTGAAATCTTCTAATATTACAGTGTTGCTTTCAACACTTCCATTTATGTCGTAAATATTTGCTTTATATATTTAGGTGCTCCTGTGTTGGTGCAAAAATATTAATAGTAGTTATATATTCTTGATTAACATTATATTGTTTGTCCCTGTCTTTTTTTACCTTTTTTGATAAAAGTCTATCTAAGTATTGTAGTTCTGCCTTTCTCTCTGTTATTGAGCTTATATACCTTTTCTCAGGCTTTCACCACGTGAATCTGTCTGTTGATCTGATTTTAGTCTCTTGTACATATAATATGAATTAGTTTTCTTTTATGATCCATCCAGCTACTCTGTATCTTTTTATTAGTGAATTCAGTCCATTCACATATTGGCTAATTATTTACATATGGGATTTTATTACTACCATTTGATAATATGTTTTCTCTTTGTTTTATATTTTTGCTGTTTCTTTTTTATTTGAATGGTTTTCCTTAGTGTTTCTCTCAATTTTTTCACCTTACCTATGTACCTCTTCTCCAGTTTTAGTTTTTTTGATTCACATGAAAATTGTATCCAGTTTACATATCTAAGGTAGTCTTTTCTGAGCTGACTTCATCTCATCATCACTTCTGTATACATTTTCTGTGTTTAATCTTCCTCTCATTTATGCTTTTCTGTTGTCTTATACTGCTCCTGTCGGTACTTCTGATTTTGGTTTTTTGTGTATAATCTTTCTCAAGGTTTTGTGGATTTTTTTTCTTTTCATATTGAAGAACTGCTTTCAACATTTATTGTAAAGCTGGTCTGGTGGTGGTTTACTCTATTCGCTTTTGTTTTTCTGGGAATGCCTTTGTTTCTCCCATCTTATTTGAATGATAATTTTATAGAGTTTTCTTGGCTGATAGCCTTTATCTATTAGTATTTCGATTATATCTCCTGTTCTGTAGAGTTTCTGCTGAGAAATCTGATGATATCCTGATGGAATGCCTTTGTAGGTTATGTCTCCTTTTTTCCCTCCCAACCATTGGTATTACTTCTATACCATTGACTTTTGATAATTTTATAATGGTTTTTTCTTGGTACAGGTTTTTTGCATTTAGAAATTTGGTGTTCTATTAGATTTTTAGACTTCTATAACTTGTTAAGTTTAGAAAGTTGTCAGCTATTATTTCTTTTTAATAAAGCTCTCTGCTCCTCTTCACCTTCTAGGATCCCCATTGATTATCCACAAGTTTCTTCTTCTCATCAAGTCTGATATTTCTTGCAAAGTTATTAAATTACTTCTGAATCTTATTTTTTCTCCTCTTCCATGAGTATAATTTCTGTGTTTTTATCTTCTATTTCACAAATTATTCCATGATATTGACCCTGCTTGCATTACTATTCATGATAGTCTTTAATGCATTCTTCTTATCAAAAGATTTCTGAAATTATTTTTATGCCCTCAAACTTCTTGGTAAAGAACTCATTGTAGTCCATCTTTTTCTTGTATTTGGGACTTGACATTGTGTGGTTAAATATGCATCATTCTGATGACAGCTCAGTGACTTCAGTTTTGACATAGTTTGCCTTATTTTTTTCCAGATAGTACTTATCCTAGTTGTAATTTTTACTACCATTTTCTTCCATAGTTTTATGTATTTAAAAATTATTCAGTTCTATAAATGTATGCATATTCACACCTACTTTTAATTTACAAAACGAAGCCTTTCACATTGTGTTTTTCATGATTTAGCATATTCATTCATTTTTTTTATTTTATCCAGTTGCTGCACACTCCTTCCCCTTTTTCTTCTCTAACAACTGATTGGATTCTATAGACTAAAAGTCTTATTTTTATTCATGTGGTTTATTTGTTTTCTCTATGTACTATATATGAGTGAAATCATGGTATGTATGTTTTTATCCTTCTGACTGATCAAACTAGGCATAATTATATTTATGTTGATCCATGTTATTGGCAAGATTTCAACTTATTAAATAGTTGAGTAGCGTTTCATTATGAAAACATTTCACATGATCCCACTTCTGGGTATTTACTCAAATAACACAATAACACAAAATTATTAGTTCAAAAATTTATCTGTACCCTATGTTTATTTCACCATTATTCACAACAACCAATAGCTGTAAACAACCTCCCTTCCCAACAACAGATGAGTGGACAAAGATAAGATCCTTCCTTCCTTCAAAATTCACTGACACTGTGACTCATCACTCTCCCTCTTGCTTATAACTCTCCCCATGTTATTTTACTTCTTGAATTTCAATCTCTGAAGGAAACAAAGCTTCTTTCTCAGGGTCCTGGCATGACTGTTTCCTCTGCCAGGAACGTACTTCTCCAGAAATGCTTTGGTTCCACCACTCTCTTCCTTGAGATCTCTGTTTAAAAGTCACATTGTTTGCAGGTCTTGTCAAAACACCCAATATAAACACATCCACTCTTAGCTTTATACCTGCTTTCCTTTTCTTCATAGAAGCTGTCACCATCTGACCTACAATTTTTAGAATTACTTAAAATTATTTCACTCATTATTGTAGCAGATTTAGTTGTCAACAACCTGTCTTATTTATTGAATAGACAATGACTGAGAAATAGAAGACATGCAATCTATAGTTCTAAAATGATTAAGTAATTTATCATTAAAACTGTAGAATGCTTGAGTTTGGGGAAATTGCTATATTTGGGTACAAGTTAATAATCAGATGAAAAAGAAGGTCCCATTAATAAGGAGATTCATATAAATGTTATTGAAATACATTTCTTGGATGAAAAATATGAATTATGATATTTCAGATATTTAAGTAAGTAATTTATGTGAAAATTAGTCATGCTATTTGCCCCTTTCCAGTAGACTACTTCACCATATAACCTAGAGGATGATACAGGAATTTTAAAATTTCTTCTTATGGCATTATCTAAAGAAGCAGATCTGCAATCCTTGACATTTGCACTTTTCCTCTTAATGTACCTGGTCACTACCTTTAGGAACCTGCTTATCATCCTGGCCACCATCTATGACTCCCAACTCCACATACCCATGTACTTCTTCCTAACCAACCTATCCTTTGTAGACATCTGTTTCATCTCTACCAACATCCCTAAGATGCTGCAGAACACAGAACAGAGTCATTACCTATGCAAGATTAATCACACAGATGTACTTTGCATTATTCCTTAGAAGACTGAACAAATTTATCCTGGCTGTGAAGACCTATGACCACTTCATGGTTATCTGTTACCCCCTGCCTTACATCATCATGAATTTCCACTCTGTGGACTGCTGGTTCTGTTATCCTGGATCATGGGAGCCTTTCATTCCTTCTTACAAAACTTAATGGTGTTGAGGTTGTTCTGTGCAAACTTAGGAATCCAACCATTTTTCTGTGAACTAAATCAAGTGGTTCATCTCACTTATTCTAACAGTTTTCTCAATGACATGGTGAGGTCTTTTACAACTGTCCTATTGTTCAGTAGTCCCCTAGCTTGTATCATTAACTCTTACTCTAAGATATCTTCTTCCATATGTAGTCTTATCAGCTCAGGGGAAATATAAAGCATTTTCCACCTATATGTCTCACCTCTCAATTTTCACCTTGTTTTATTTTAATATCTCAGGAGTGTGCCTTAATTCTCTGATACCCACAACTCATACTCAAGTTCAAAAGCCTCAGTGTTGTACATGGTGATCACCCCCATGCTGAACGCATTCATCCAAAGTCTCGGGAACAAAGATGTAAAGGGAGCTCTAAATATATTCCTTAGAAAGGAAGCTATAAAAAGATAAATTGTCCTAGGATTGGAAATATGCCAGTGAGAACAGGGCTCAAAACCTCAACCAAATGTTACAAGCTTTAATTTGACTGTGGATATAGAACACGCCTCATTTCTTTCCTAAGATTTCTATTTCTTTGATATTAAATTTTCTGTTTAATGTATATAGCTTATTTTCTAAGTTTGCAACCTCTCTGATATTCAAGAGGTTTTCTTTGTCCTTTGTGAGTTTCCTAGTCTACCAATTTGGATATGAAATATTTCAAAATTTCCATTTATATCAAGGAAATTCAGGGATTTTTAACATTAAATTCTTCTCAATAAAATATATACTGAATATTTTCTCTCTTGTTTTACTAAAAACAATGATTCGTTCTGCTGCTATGAAAAAGTTCTGTTGACACTACAGATATATATGTATGTAAGCTAATATAGGGGAAAATCTGACTATACCGTTCGCCATTCCTTTTTTTGTGAGCATCATTGCTTTGTATATCATGACAATATCTGTTCTTCCTGAAATGTAGACTTATACTGGTTGATTTAGCTACTCATGAATTTATTTCCTATTCAGTAGGAAGCTGTTCTTTATATAGGTCCATTTTTACCAAACCGGTTATAATCACCAGAAAAGTTGATAATAAAATACGTGTCTCCAAGTGACCTCTTCATGGAAGGTAAAGATGGATAAATAGGTTGAAACAGAATCATTTTAGAGTTTAAATTGTAACATGGTGAAACAAAATATTAAATAGTAAACTTATTACTATATAAAGTATTTATTATTCAAGTAGTTTATCTACTGATGAACTGTGGAAGATCAAAATCCATATGTAATGTGGTTCATTCATTAAGATGAATGATGTTTGGCATGTTTATGTTTTTATATTGAAATGTGAAAATTTCCAGTATGGATTCTGTCATTTCTCTAAATGAATTATTTCACAGTATTAAAAATATGTCATGATGACTAAAGAGGTAAGGAGAGAAACATATGAATTTCATTAAAGATGTTCATACCTATAGATATTCATGATCAAATGATTATCACTACAAAGTTTGGATTCCTGTCCAGGTATGTGATTCAGGGTCACAAGCTTTTTACAAAAATGTTTGTTTATCCAAACTATTCATGTCACCTCAAAAAGACTTCAGTGGAGTCTCTTTTTAATAAAGTGATCTGACAATAACTTGAATAACAGAATAATCATAAAAGTTATCTTCAAATACCAGTATAAATGCCTAGAATTAGAGGAAGCAGATTGTAACCATTACTCTCATCAATATCTGATTTGAATATAGGATTTGTTTATCCTTAGGTATTGCTGCATGACAAGTTATCCTACAATTAAATGGTTTAATGTAAACTTGTTGTCAAGTGTGTGTCTCGATGTGGTCTTTCTAAGACCCATGCATGATATTGTGTGTGACTGTAATGCTGTTCTGTCTTGAACCAATCTATATAATTTAATCAAATAAAACATCTAGCTAATTTTCTAATTAAGGGGGGAAATAAGTAATCAAATGTTGATGACTTTATTTTTAATTTCAGTATTTTATATCCATATATGAAACTACCCTTTATCCCAGAATGAAGAGATATCTCACAACACTATTAGCTGTGACTCAAATCCCTTTCTCTGTATCGTACCTACAAGACTTTTAAATTCTAATTAATATATTATAGCAAAATTACATAGAATAAAATATACATAATAAACTGTACGAATTGAGTAAAAGAATCATTAAAATATGAGAGTACATACTGTGTGATATCATTCATATGACTGGAGAAATTATAAAATAAGCTTCCACCACTGCTTTTTATGCAATCGTTAAAGCTATAACCCCCCTATTTATATATCTTTATTTTTATATTCGTTAAAACGGAATCATTTATGAACACATATATCATGTTGAAAAAAGGCTTACGTAAATTGGAGAACAATGCAATAAACAAAAAGATCAGTTTAATAAGAATGAAATTCAAAATAGTTAGAAACATTTAAAATAGAATACAGACTGTCTTTTTAACAATAAACTATTCTCCATATAATGACCTCAAAGCTATTAATTTACACTTACACAATTAGGAATTTACTCTCTCAGCTAATGGGTTCTAATAGCTCTTTGACTCTAAATTTTCTTTCTATATAAAGATGGAATTTAATAAAAAAAATACCTTTCCTCAGCAAACTAACGGAAAGAATCAAGAGGCTTATATTCTGTTCCCAGGAACATTTTATTGGATACCCGTCAGAATGAGATTCCTCTTGTTGCTGGTACAGATTACCAGAGTAGAGATTTTAAAAAAGAAAAATGTAGATCTTACACTTTAAATATCAGAATCCAAAATGATTCACATTAGATGGAAATCAAGATCTTTGCAAGGAAAGCCAAGATATTCTAGGTATTCCAGGAAATAATGTATTTACTCCCTAAATCACCTCCTTTCTTGTTCATGTCTACTTTTTCATCTTAACAGCACACAGAAATCAGAGAGCAAAATTGAAATAAAGAATTTCATATCAATGATCATCCCAAATGTTAATGAATTGAAATCACCAATCAAAAAGCATAGAGTGCCCAAATATATAAAAACATATTAAATGAAATAGGTTTGAAGGAGAAAGAGAAAGACTGAATGATCTCACTCATATGTGGAATATAAAGAAACAAAGCAAAGGAACAGACAAAACAAAAACCAACCCTTGAACATTGTCAGTAGAACTGAGGTTACCAGGGGAAAGGGGAGGAGGCCAGACCAAGTGGTAGTGGGGTCCACTGGACAGTGGTAGAGGACTTTTGGTAATTTGGTGGTGTGTTCGGTGTATTGTATATTTGGTGAATGGTGAACCTGAACATATGGATTTCTATTGTTTTGTAAACCAAAGTTGCCTCAATAAAAAATTAAAAAGTGCATGATGAAATAAATTATCACAATGAAAAGACATCTTACTGAATCGGGGAAAATATTTTCATATCCATATAATGAAGGGTTATTATCAAAAGCATATAAAGAACTCATATAACTCAGCAATAGTAAAACAAAAAACAGCCAAAAACATAGGCAGAAGATCTGAATAGACATGTCTCCAAAGAAGACATACAGATGGCCAACAGGCACATGAGAGGATAGTCCCTCTCTCTTGTTATTAGGAAATTGCAAATCAAAACAACAATGAAATATCACATACCTATTAGAATGACTATTATACAAAATATTGAAAATGACAAATGTTGTTGAAGGATAGAAGAAAAGGGAAAGGGAACTTTATTTTTAAGGAAAATTTCAAGCAGGAATGAGGGCAAGTAGTGGCAGGCAGGAAGAGAGGAAGCAGCATTTTTTTATTATTTGCTTCCTTTTAATTTGTGATGCTGATTATATACTTTTTGGATATACACCCAGAAAAGGGATTGCTGGGTTATATGGATAGTCCATTTAAAAATGTTTTGAGGTACCATTTTCTAAAATGAACACATTCGCATCCTTGCCAACCTTACTGGACTTTTTGATAATAGACATTAAAAAATGTGAAGCGATATTACATTGTCATTTTGATTTGTATTTCCCTGATAAGTAATATTAAGCATTTTTATAACCTGTAGGACATTATATGTATTCTGTGGGAAAACTATATTCAGATATAGTGTACATTTTAACTGGATTATTTGTTCTTTTGTTTGCTTTTGAGTTGTGTGACTTATACATTTTATATGTAATGCTTTATTAGATATATAGCTTACAATTTTTTCTCCTTTTTCCTAGATATCCCTTTAATTTCATTGATTGTTTCTTTTGTTGTATAGAAGCATTTCTTTGATGTAGCCTCACTTATTTATTTTTGCTTTTGTTGTTTATGCTTTTATTGTTAGATCTAAAAGTTGATTATCAAGACCAATGCCAAGCACTTTTCCTTTTGATTTCTGTCAGGAGAATTTTTTCTTATATTTAAGTCTTTATTCTAAGTTATTTTTGTGGATGATGCTAGGTAGGGTTTCATGTTCATTCTTTGCATTTGAATATCCAGGCTTCCCAGCACCCTTAATGAAGAGACAAACATTCCCTCAATATATATCCTTAGTGCTGCTGTAGAATATCAGTTTACAGTATATTTGAGTTCATTTCTTGTTTTTCTATTGTTTACAATTAGTTTATATGTCTCTTTTTATGACAGTACCACACTGTTTTTTAATATTTGTTCTTTTATTAATATTTATTGAGGTAACTGATTTACACAATAATATATGCCCGTATATGTAGGTTTAGCATTCTTCAAATATAAGAAACACACAACACCCATCACCAAATTATCAAAATTACTCATCCACTTACCATTGGATTCCCACCACCACTTGCTGCCAAGCCCTAATCCCTCCCCAGGTAATAACCTCAGTTCTAATGTCAGTGTCCAAGAGTTAGTTTTCTGTTTTGCCTATTCCTTTGCTTTTCTTCTTTATATTCCACATATGAATTACATCATCCAGTATTTGTCTTTCTCTTTCTCATTTATTTCTCTTAGCATCATCCCCTCTAGTTCCAGCCGTATTGTGGAAAATGACAAGATTTCATCATTTTAGGGCTGTGTATTACACCACTGTTTTTATGCACAAGATATTCTTCCTTCATCTGACTAAAGGTAATTAGGTAGTTTTCAGTTCTTGGTTATTTAAAATAATTCTACAATAAACTTGGGGGGTGAATATATCTTCAAAATAGTGTTTTTGTGTTTAGGGGTGTAGATATCCATAAGTGGGAATATTACGGGGTATTCATTCTCAAGATTTTTTGAGGAGTCTCCATATTGCTTTCCATAAAGGTTGCACCAATTTACACTCCCATAACAATGAGAAAAGGTTATTTTTTTCCCATATCCTTACCAACACTTGTTGTTTCCAATCTTTTGGATAATGCCTACTGTCACAGGTGTGAGATATCTCCTGGATGGTTTGATTTGCATTTCCTTAATAAAATCTGAGGAAGAATAGCTTTTCATGTGTTTGTTGGACATCTGTATGCCTTTTTCTGAGAAACATATAGTCAATTATTCTGTTCATTTTTTCTTGGTTTGTTTTTCTGCTAAGTGCATTATAGATAGGTTATTAAGCCCTTGTCATATGTGAAATGGAACTATATCCCCAGTCAGTTGGGTGTATTTTTTGTTTTGTTGATAGTTTCTTTTGGTGTATAGAAACATTTTAATAGGATATAGTCGCATTTGTTTAATTTCGTTTTTGTTTCCCTTGCCATTGGAGTTACGTTTCCAAAGACAGTTTTAATCTTGATGTCCTGGAATATATTGTTTACATTTTCTTCTACATATGATATGGTTTCCTGTCTTACATCAAATTTCCAAAAATCCATTTTGAATCAATATATGGTATAGTGTTAGAGAATTATCTAGATTCATTCACTTGCATGTGGTTGTCCAGTTTTCCCAGCACCATTTTTTGGAAAAAACTTATCTTTCTCCATCTTATGCTCTTGGTTCCTGTGTCATAATTAACTTACCATATAGATGTGTGTATGTGTGTGTGTGTGTGTGTCTACATCTGCTGACTCAATTCTATTCCACTGATCTTGTATGTGTTTTTATTCTGCTACTATGCCACTTTGATCACTATTAATTTGTAGTATAACTCGAGGTCTGTGAGTGTAATACCTCCATTTTTTTTACTTATGATTACTTTGGCTATTTATTTACCTTTTAATCCTGATTGTTCCTGCTGGTCCTGAGATGTGATCCTAGGACCTTGGAATATATGTCAACTGCACCCAAACCCTACTCCACCAGGTAGTGTCAAAACGGAACTTTTAAACACTGTTCTTGGGATTATAAAATGGCACAACCTTTATGAAGAACAGTATGGAAATTCCTAAAATATTGAGAGTGGAAATTCCATATGATCTTGTTATCCCAAATCTAAGTACTAAAAAAAAAATCACTAATTCAAAGATATATATATATATATATATATATGCATCCTCATGTTAAAGCAGCATTATTCTCAATAGCCAAGACATGCAATCAGTCTTAATATCCATAAATGAAATAATTAGATAAAAAGATGCTGTATAAAACTCAATGGAATATTACATAGTCCTGAAAAATAAAATCCTGCCATTTTCAGCAGCATGAATAAAATTAGAGGGAATTATGCTAAGTCAAATAAGTCAGGAGGAAAAGGCAAATACCAGATGATCTCATTTATGTGGAATATAAAGAAGCAAAACAAAAAAGTGATAAAAACCAATACTTGAACATTTCATCAGAAGCTAGTTAACCAGTGGGGAAGGGAGTAGGGACGGGAGAAAATGGTAGTGGTGTCTAATGAACAGTGGTGGAGGACTTTCGGTATTTTGGTGGTGGGTGTGGCACATTATATATTTGATGAATGTTGAACCTGCACATCTAAACATACTTTATTAATGTTATCTCAATTTAAATTTGAAAAGTTAAAAATAATTCTGTGTCATGACAAAATAGAAAGACCAGAGACTAAAAAGAAAGAAATCACTGCAACTGAATTTAGAGTGGTGCTTGGAGTCACACACATAAATATAACTAGACCTTATTGCTAAACTTGGGAATTTTTGTGTACAGACTAAAAACTAGATGAAATTATGGAAGTATGATAATATGTTTAAGCATAGCAGTAATCTTGTGGTCATGTTAGAGATTATCCTTATTTGGGAGAGAAGATGCTAAAAATAGCTACAGGAAATATTGTGATATCTACAACTTGCTTCCAAATGATGACTTCAGTGAAAGTAAGTAAAGTACAATTGTTAATTTTTGAAAAGTCATTATATTTAGAAGATTTAAACACATACTTGTTCACCGCTTTTTCAGCAGGTGAAAGAACCCATAAATCTCATTTAAAATTAAATACAAACCCTATTTTGGGTAGAGAAGGCCTAAATCTACCTACATCTGACTTTAATATAATACCATATCTTTGGTAAACATGATGTGACCCACAGACCAGCACCTCCAGCATCAACATATCCTGGGAGTATTGGAAATGCAGATCCTGGGCTCAGTGGAGACCTGCTGACTCAGAATTTGATATGGAACTAGAATCCCTGGTTCTTATAGCACAATGAAGTTGTAGGAATGCTAGTGAGAGCAGATTTTCTCTCCCTCATATTGGTGACATGGTGGGCTGGATAATTATTTGTGTTGGGTGTTGTCCTATAATTTGTAAGTATGTAACAGCATCCCTTCAGAAATTGTCAAATATACCCAAGGAAAATGTGCTACTGCTTGAGAACAATATCCCAACATTTGATACCCAGAAACCTGAGAGAATAGCAATCAGTATCCATTCCAAACTCAGTTTATATTTTCACCAAAACATTGAATTCATCTGAGCCTCATTCCTCAAATGGAACTGGAGTGAATAAAAGTACAATCTCAGAACAAATATCCTAAGCTGAAATCCCACAATCCCTATACCATACTAAACTAGGTGAATAGACTTCTTTTACAACTACCAAGTAGTTTATAATGAGGGACTGAATGATAGACTTTCACTTGAGCTAGAATTGAAATACCTAAAGCTTTTGTCAAAAGTCTCAGGAAGTCAAGGAGTGCACCACCCAAAGTTTTATATTCAAGGAGCAAAGTTGTGTCTCTTCTGAAGAGGCGAATAATAATTCTCTATGATTTCAGAGGATGTATACCCATCACAAGTAAAAGAACGGAGGGTTCAAGGACATAAGGAAGACAGAATTCTACATCTCTGACTTAGGAGAAATCTTTAACTCAGGGTTGGGATAAGGTGCTGGGAGTTTAACTCTCTAGGAGTAAGGTGATTTCAAGGAGAAGGAGTCAGAAAAGCTGAATTCATGTGATTTGTAACTTTGCCTCCTAGGATCAGAGACAGAGCAGAGAAAATATATTACTGTACAGGTAAATATTCACAGGGAAATAAATTAGTTGAGGCTATAGTACCAGGAGGGAAAGGTGCTAATGACTTCTCATTAGTCTCACAGGACTATGAATGCTCCTCTCTGCTGACCCTCAGCTTGCACAGCCTTATCACGGACAGGAAAACAGCATTGCTGTTGGAACCCTATGTATGGCTACAAGTCAATGCTTCCCTCCTTCCTGCTGTCTTCTCTGGTGACAGGGCTTCAGTTTTCATCATCAACCATCCAGGAGGAATTTGTGCACTGATACTAAGACCTTTCTCTCAGAGACCCCACCCAGGTAATCGTAAGCCCAGTAAATATTGCAGGAGTTCGTTAAAGGGAACGGGACTAAGATCACTGACCTGAGTTCACTGAGACTCAGTACAACGTATCCCAGATATTAGATCAGTATAGGTGTTTGCTTATTCATTAAATAGTTAATACAATTTTCACTTTATGTTCATCTCCATATCATAAGTTAGTATAGTTTCTTATTTATTACTTATTTGTTGAGTTATTTAGTTTGTTATTTTGTTTGTTACTTAGATATATTGTTATTTATTCATTTAGTGAGTTGATATTTACCTATTTAGTTTTTTATTTATTTAGTTTGTGAGTTTATTTAGATATTTATATATTCATTACTTTATTTAGTTTTTGATTGACTCATTCATTTATTTATTTTTATTGAATGAATATTTCATTATAACATTATCTAGACTTGAACTGTACTTGGTAATGAATTTACATCTATATATAATATCATATATACAATGTTTACCATTATTTCCTTTTAGCCTTCACTATAAAATTAATCCCATTTACTCTGTTTACCCCTTCTCTCTTCCCTATCTCTTCCTTCATCCACTTTTTTAGCTAAAAGTCTATTGTTGCTTGATTTAGTTCATTTTAAGTCTATTTTTGTTTAAATTTGTTTGCTTGATATCTCTATACACCACATATATGACATCACTCATACAATGTTGTGATATCATACAATGTCTTTCTCCTCTGTCTTACAACACTAAACATAATTCCTTATAGCTTTATCCATGTTGCAATGAATGTCAGGATTTCACTATTTTTAATAGCTGTGTAGTATTCCATTGTGTATATATACCACCTATTATTTATCCTGTCATCTGTCAATAGGCATTTAGGTTGTTTCCAGTTTTTGACTATAAATAATGCTGTAATGAACTTTTGAATGCATAAATCTCTGTGAATAAGTTGTGTGTTTTTAGTATAAATACTCAATAGAGAAATAACTGGATCATATGGATTTCCATTCTCAATCTTTTGAGGAATCACCATACTTCTTTCCATAATGGCTGCACATTTTGCACTCCCACCAACAGTATCAAAGAGTTCCTTTTTCTCCACATCCTCATACCACTTGTTTCCATTATTTTGGATAATAACCATTCTCATAAGTGTGAGGTGATATCACATTGTTTTTTATTTTTTGATTTGTATTTCCCTAATGATGAGAAAAGTAGAATTTTTTCATGTACCTGTTGTCTATTTGCATTGTCTTTTTAGAGAAATGTCTATTGAGATCATCTGAGCAATTTTAATTCATTAGTATTGTTGTTTAGTTTAATTAGACATTTATATATTTTGAGTATCAACCTCTTGTCAGAATTGTGAATTTCAAATATCTTCTCCCTTTCAATAGGATATCTTTTTGTTTTAATATGTTTCTTTCACTGTGAAGAAGCTTTTTAGTTCGATGTAATTGTATTTGTTTATTTTGCATTTTATTTCACTTGCTGTTGGAGTTGACTTCCCAAAGACATCTCTTAGGTCAATGTCCAGGAGTGTTATGCCTATATTTTCTTCTATTTATTTATGGTTTCTGACCTTACATCTAGGTCTTTAATCACTTTGAATTAATTTTTGTGTATGGTGATCTAGTTTCAAGTAGCTGTCCAGTTTTCCAAACAGCATTTGTATATCTGAAGAGATTGTCCTTGGCCCACTGTAAGCTTTTGACTCTTTCATGAAAGATTAATTATCCATATATGTATGGCTTTTTATGGAGATTCTGAGTTCAGTTTCATCAATCTTTATTCCTGTTTTTATTCCAATACCATGTTGACTTGATTGTTATTGCTTTGTAATAGTTTGAAGTCAGGAAGCACGATGCCTAAGTTTTTTATTTTATTCCTCAAGATAGTTTTGCTATCCTGGGCCTCTTGTAATTCCAAATATACTGTATGATTCTTTGTTATATATTGGCGAAGAACATCTTTGGTATTTTGATGGGGATAGCATTGAATCTGTATATTTCTTTAAGTAATATGGCCATTTTAAATAGGTTGAATCTTCAAACCCATGAGCATGGAATAACTTTCCATTTCTTATGTCATATTCTATTTATTATGAAAATGTCTTATGGTTTTCAGAGTATATGTCTTTCACTTCTTTTGGTTAAGTTTATTCTAAGATATTTTATCCTTTTGGATGCCATTGTAATGCCATTGTTTTCTGATTTTTCTTTCTTCAATTATTTTAGTATAGAAATACAACATGTTTCAATATTAATTCTGTAGCTTGTCACTTTATTATATTGGTTTACTATTTCTAGTAGCTCTTTACATGAGTCTCTGGGGTTCTCTGTAAATTATTATAGCATCTGCAAATAGTGATAGCTTTACTTGTCTCCATTTTGGATACTTTTTATATCTTTTTCTTGTCTGATTGCACTGACCAGAACTTCCAACACTATAATAAATAATAGTGGTGAAAGTGATTTTCTTTGCCTTGTTCCTTATCTTAGATGAAAAGCTTTAAGTTTTTCTCCACTGAATATTATTTTGGTTCTGGGTTTGTCATATAAACCCTTATTATGTTGAAGTATATCCCACCTTTACCCATTATTTTGAGGGTTTTAATATAAAAGGATGTTGAATCTAGTCAAATGCTTTTTTAAAAAACTATTGAAATCCTATTTGTTGATGTGGTATATCACATTTATTTACTTGTATATGGTGAACTATCCTTGCATCCCTGGAATAAATTTCACTTGATTATGGTGAATGTCTCATTTGATATGTTGTTACATTTGGTTTGCTAGTTTTTTCTTGAATATTTTTGCATCAATAGTCATCAATGATATAGATCTGTAATTTTCTTTTTTTGGTTTTAACTTTATCTGGTTTTAGAATCAGAATAATACTGGCCTCATAAAAAGTGCTTCAAAGTTTGCCATCTTCAAATTTTTGGACAATTTGAGGACTGGTATAATTCTTCTTTGATTTTTTTGGCAAGGTTAACCATGAAACCATCTGGTCTAGGGCTTTTGCTTTGTGGAAGATTTTTAATTAATCTTTCAAATTCTTTCTTGTGATCAATCTGTTCATGGCATATTTCTTCCTTGTTTAGTCTTATAAAATTATGTTTCCAAGAATGTATTCACTTCTAGTTTATCAAATGTGTTGCCATATAGTTGCATATAGTATTCTCTTATGATTCTCTGTATTTCTGCTGTATCTGTTGTTATTATTCATCTTTCACTTCTGATTTTATTTATTTGTGTTTTCTCTCTCCTCTTTTTATGATTCTGACTAGTGGTCTGTCTATTTTGTTTCTACTTTCAAAAAAAAACAAATTTTACTTTCATTCATTGTTTAATAATATTTGATGTCTATTTCTTTTATTTCTGATCTAAGTTTTATTATTTCCTGCCTTCTACTAGATTTTGACTTCCTTATTCTTCTTATTCTATTCCCTTTAGGTGACGTTTAGGTTTTTTTAAATTTGTGACTCTTCTCGTTTCCTATTGAGATTGGAGTGTATCAGTATGAATTTCCCTCTTATTACTGCTTTTGCTTCATCTCACAGATTCTGATATGTCATGTCATGATTTTTGTTTGACTCCAGGTAGTTTTTAATTTCATCTTTGATTTCTTCCATTACCCAGTTGTTGTTCATGACGTGGTGTTTATTCTCCACTCTTCTGCAGTTTTCATTTGTTTCTTCTTTTGGTTGATCTTGTGTTGTATACCATTGTGATCTGAAAAGATGCTGGATGTGATTTTAATCCTTGAAAATTTATTGAGACTTGATTTGTGTTCCAACATATGGTCTGTCTTTAAAAATGCTACCTGAAGTCTTAAAAAGAATGTTGTAGTCTACTATTATAGGGTAAAATATTTTATGTATATCTATTAAGTCTATATCTTCTAATTTGTTTAAAAATCTTGTTTGTTTATTGATTTTCTGTCTGGATAATATGTCTTTTACCCCTGCTATTATTGTGTTGCTGTCGATGTCTCCCTTTGATCTATTAATATCTGCTTAATATATTCATATGCTCCTTTCTTGGTTCAATATATATAACTAAGTACTATGTCTTCCTGTTTCATTGATCTATTCATTTTATAGAATGATTATCTACATCTTTTGCTACCTTTTATGTTGGAAGTCTATTTTATCTGAGATGCATGTAGCAATCTATGCTTTTTTAGATTCACCATTGGCTTGGAGTACCTTTGTCTAGCCCTTCAGTTTCATTCTGTGTTTGTCTCTAGATCTTAAATGAGTTTCTTGCAAACACCATATAGTTGGGTTCTGTTTTTTAATTCATCGAGTCATGTACTGTCTTGTAATTGGTGTGATCAGTCCATTTACATTCAGAGTAATTATTGATATTTGGAGAACTGCTGCTGCCATTTGATTTTTGTTTTCTGGTTTGTCTCTATTTTTTACCTTGTTTGTTTTAGGTTTTTGTATAGAGTTTCTTTTCTTTGATTTAGATAGGAGAACCTCTTTTAACATTTCTTCTAGAAGAGGTCTCCTAGCTAGAAAATCAACTTTTGTTTGTTTGGAAAAAAAGCCTTTATTTCTCCCTGGAGTCTGCCAGATAATTTTGTAGGACATTTTGTTCTTGGTTGGTAGTTTTAATCTTGTAGTATTTTGAAAACGTCATTCTATTATCTCTTGCCCTATAGGGTTTCTGTTGAGAAACCTAACAACAGCCTGATCGGATTTCCTTTATATGATGCTTGCTTTTTTTTTCCCTGACGACTTTCAGAATTATTACTTCATATTGGACTTTTTATAGTTTTGCAATACTTTTCCTTGGTGTAGGTCTTTTTGCATTTAGATACCTGGGCATTCTGTTGGCTTCATTGACTTACATGTTCATTTCCTTCCATAGATTTGGTAGGTTTTCAGTAATTACTTTTTTTGAATATGTTCTTTATTCCTTTCTTTTCTCTTCACATTCTGGTATACATTCTCCTCACATTTCTTAATGCAGTCAGTGTTCAGAGTGTTTCTTCATTTTTTTTTACATTTAATAACAATTTTCTTTCACCTGGATCCTTTCTACATTACTATCCTCCAGATAACTGATCGTTTCCACCATTGTGTCAATTCTGTTTCCATAGTTTGGTATGCATTTATTGCAGTATTTGCTTCCTGAATCTCTCTCAGTTTCTTTGGTAAGACATCAGTTTCTGCTTTCTGCACCTGTTTTGTATTTTCAACTCATTGACTTGCTTTTCTGAATTTACTTTTATCTCTCTGAATTTCTTTATGATTGCAACTTTGAATTATTTATCTATTCAAAAGAATCAATCCTCCAAGTCATTGTAATTTGTTTTTGGTGAGTTTTCATATTCTTGTGTTGTTATAATACCTTGAGGTTTCAAAGTGTGTTGCATTTTCCCCATGATATGGGTCCTTGTTGATGCACTGCTATTTTTTTCCTTTTTCCTTTGTGTGATCTAATTTTGTTTTATACTTTTGACATTACAGGCTTCTTTAGTGTGATTTTTGCTGTGTCAGAGAGTGAACAATAATTGCTGGGTGGAGGAGTGGGACAGCCATTTTTTATTGGTGGAGGTAGGAGGACCAGTTCCTGTTGGCTACACTCAAGACAGCCCTTCATATCAAATAAAATAGATTTCAGCCAAAGCAAATAACAAAATCCAGAAATGGTAATTATAAAGTTATAAAGGGATAAGTGTAACAGGAAGACATGACACTTAATATACATGCACCTAACACAAGAGCATCAAAATATACAATACAAATATTAACAGAGCAAAAGGGCGATAGTGACACCCACACAACAGTAGAAGGGAACTTAAATGTCCCACTGACAGCAAAGGACAGAATAACCAGGCAGAACATCTACAAGGAAATAATGGCCTTAAAGGACAAATTAGATGAAATAGACTTCATTGATATCTATAGAGTATTTCACATCCCAAAATTACACTACACTCTTTTCATTGGTAATCAATATATGAGTGAATAAAGAGAATGTGCTGTATATTCACGGTAGAATATTACTCTGCTATAAAAGGTGAAATCCTGCCATGTATGTGGTACACTTAGAGGGAATTATGCTTAGTAAGATAAGTCAGAAGGAGCTAGACATCACATGGTTTCATCTACATGTGGTATATAGAAAAGTCAAGAAAACAATGAACAAAATCAAATGAAAATTGAGTTTAAGTCATGAAGAGGAAATTAGTGGTTGCAGGAAGAGAAGGTGGTGGAGAGAGGGCAATATGGTAAAAAGGGATCAATTATATGATGAAGGAATAACTAGAATGGTGGTAGTGAACTTGCTTTATTATATGAAGATATCAATTTACAGTGATACACACCTTAAAATTATATAATGTGTGATGCAATTTTGTTCCAATAAATTGATTGAAAAACAAAGACAATGAGAGAGATAGAAAGGTGACTTCAATAAGGCAATTAAATGGATATGATGCAAGTAAATGACCCCTGAGAGACTTTGAGGAGGAAAAAATGGTAGATTTTGTAGGCATTCCAAGCCTAAGTACATTTGCTTGATTCCTGAAAAATATAATAAAGGAAAAAAATGTTTGTGCCATAGAGAAAAGCAGAGCTGTCTTAATGATGTCAAACTCCTTCCGTATTGTACAACTCAGGTAAAAATAAGCAAAGGGATAAACTAACACTCCATTAAAGAATATACACACAGCAGAACAAGTGGGGAAATTATATATTCAGTAGAGAAGATTTGCTTTTACTCTGAATAGCCCATAGTTAATTGGCAAAGTGGTTTTTACAAAGTGTGGTAGGGTATGAAGTTAGCTGTTTCTCATTTTCCTTATGAGCATCTTCCCTTTGTTATTCTGGGAATAGGACTGTTTATTCACTTGTTTGTTTTTTGGGAACCCTCAATGAGCATACTCTAATCAGAATTATGGGCTTCATCCAACATGCAAAGTTTCCTCAAACCATGCTCTAATAATGTGACCTTGTCTTTTCTTTTTCTCTTTAAAAATATATTTGGGATATAATATTTAGGATATAATATAGGATGTTTTCACTCATATGTGGAATATAATGAAATAAAGCAAATAAACAGATAAAACCCAGAAAAAACTCTCAGGACAGAAGATGATGACTACCAGGGTGTGACAGGGGAGAGGAATAGAAAAGGGAATAGATGGTGGCGAAGGGCACTGCAACTCTGGTGGAATATGTGGATGTGAAATTTAGCTTGAGATACAATGTCAATATTCCCTCCCTTCTGGTAATCTCTATTTTGATCATATAAACTAAATGTCTATTTTTCTTTGATTTGGTGAGAAATGTGTTTGTACTGAGTAATTTTCTTCATATGACCATGCTGAGTACAACACATCACACACATTTATTTCAATATACACTCTTTTTGTGCATTTGATGCATGATCCCAAGCATAACATTTATCTATGTCTCCTTTTGTATTTTTCACATGTGTGTGACTGTGTGTATATTTCTACAGAGACAAATCGAAGAATATGAAAAGTTATGAAAGGAAAAGAAGAAATAATGAAAGTAGGTTAGAATGAGTAGTTTCAAATAACTTTCATAAGCCACATTGAACAGAGAAGCACATAATGGAAACCAAATGTTTAATAGCAGTAATATACTGATATCAGCATGGGTTAACAATATTATTGCCACAGATCTGGTCATAAAAGAATAGTATATAATGTTTGTGAAGTATTCTGACAAGTAGAAAATGCTATTATTATTTAATTCATGAATTAGGAATTCATTCTTAATATACATGGATATTTATCATATATTAAGATTGTATTTTACTTTAATGGGAGAAAGTTGGTTGTTAAATAAAAGATGGTATGCATGACTATCTAGCTGGAAGAATCTTAAGTTGTTTCCCTCCATCAGACATATTTAAAAAATCAAAGCAATTATTACCACTGTGAGAGAGGAATCAGGACATTTAGATGAATATCTAAAAAATTACATCTAAACTTTGAAGGTTGGCTATACCATTGTAAATTATTCAAAAATGCAGAATTACAAATATAGACATATTTAAAAAGCATTATTTCTGATTATAAAAATATCCTACAAAATAACCAGGATAAGAGATTGTATGACACATGCGCAAACTTAAAAGTGAGCTCCGCGACTGGCCAATGCTGAGTATGGACTTGAATGTAACAGGTGGAATGTCTGAGCTGATAACTGCCTCTGCTTGCACTGACTGTACTCAAGATGTCCTTCCCTGGAATGTCGCTGCCCTTGCATACCTGACTGTTACTTGTTTTAGCCCATTTAACTGTTGCTGCCCACTCACTACCCTCCCTCTGATGATCCTCCCTATAAAAAACTGCTTGATGACAGTGCAGCAGCTTTCCGAAAGCATGTTCAACCTGCCATTTTTGGGGAGGTGGAAATATGTCTGAACCAACACCATTGGAATCCCTTTGTCTGTTATGAGTACAATAAATGCCATGTCCTCGCCACCTGTATCTTCTTATGATTTCCTTAGGCTATCTACCAGACAAGACATTGCTCTACCAGAACATAAGCACCTACATAACAGAGATAAATATTTTAGAACAAAAATCTTCATTATGTTATTTAAATAATAATTTTAAATGGTTACACTAAGTATTCATAAACTTAACGTCATTGGAAAAGTAGTATAATCATTTGATGGAATATTGTGCAGTTATTTAAATTACATTAGTACATATTTGAAAATATGTGTAAAAATGCTTATCATGTATGATGTACAAAACAACAAAATGTATACTGATATGAAAATAACAATTAAAAATTTAAAGATTGAAAAAGTGTGACAGGAATTATTTAAAAATATTAATTGGCTTTATGTATATGTTGGTAATTTTGTAATTATTTTTTATCATTTGTTTTTCCAAATAAAAATAGGCATGATTTATAGGTATAACTTTTTTCAGCAAATTAAGTAAAATATAAAATCTTTAAAGAAAAACTTTTCAGAAGCCTAGTAATAAAAAAAATGATCTGAGAAATCATTTAAAATTTTGATAACATCAATTTAATGATAAGGAAATGAATAACAATCAAAAGTGTGAGTAGCACAGTCATACTGTGAAATTTGTGTAACCACTGAAATAAATACGATAATTATTCAGTAATCAAGCAAAAAACACAGCTACCTCTTGCCTCTGGGCTAACTGAAATTGTCTTTCAGCTGAGGACAGGTAATTGTTCCTGGTTTCCACCCTCTCTGACCCTCTGACCCTCAGCCAGATGGTTGGACTCACCTGGATAGAAACTGAGAAGAAGGTGTCTGTGTGGTAGTCTGGATTTCTCCCTGGATGGTGGGTGGTTGAGACTGGAACTCTATTCCCAGACAAGACAGCAGGCAAGAGTGAAGCATCTATCAAACAACCAGAATTAGGTATCTAAACAAACAAAAGCAAAACGTGTTCCTTCCAGCCCAAGTTTGCACACAGTGAACAAGTAGAGACTATTATATTTACAACTCCTTTTATTGGGTCACTAGGTGCATTCCCTCTTGTTCATCTAACCTCTCAGCACAGGATTCCCCTATGGAAAACAGGTTGAACATAAAGGAAATTATTCCTACTGATTCCATTTCCCTAAGAGACCTGGTTAGACGTCAAGTTAAAATAGAAGTTCTGACAAGTTCCAGGGCAATGTTGATTTTGCAGGTCTCAGTCTGTGGACAAGACATTGAGTAGCAAGGTTCATAAGTTAGAATCAAGTGTGTGGAGTTTTAGATTTCCTGCCACCAAAATCATCTGTGCATGTAGATTTGAAGGGAGAACATATTCATTCATTCCATAGCCTGGGATGAATTCTGTGCTTATTCATTTTAGATAAAAAAAATCTAGCGCCACAAAAATGCACTTCTGAAAAATACATTGGGTATACACAATGAAGCCCTCCAAATATGTCTATGTCCTCATGCCTAGTAATTAAATGTTATTTTACTGTAAAGGTTTAAAAGAGGAGGTGGAATAAGTAGGTGGAATTATACACTGATGTGAAAATAAGGTTGGCCATGATTATCCAGTAACCACACTGTTCCTCTAAATGCTGGAGACATAAAGGTCTGTAGCAAAGAAATTTGGCAACACTGCAGTACTGAACAAGGTTCATGAAGCAAGGAATACAGGAACAGCAATACCAACTAGATGGTAGAGGGAAGATAGCCCGCAGAGACTCGAGGAGCCTATTCCTGCAGATGTCTTAGTATTAGCCTAGTAGACTCACATCAAAGTTTTTATATCAAGACTTGATAGTATATTTGGAAACTAGTGCAGGATTATTTTTCAGCATCAATGAAAACCTAATAATTTTTCAACAAAATTTGTTTCGTGGAAATAAATTTATGATTTTTGATTCATTCATTTGCTTCCCATGGGTAAGGATATTTTACATGGAAATGTGATCTTAATGAGTAATGAAATTTTAAATCAATCTGGAGAACTTCCATTCCAACATCTGATACAGTGAATTATTCATTGCATAGAAGTATCTTACTTTACTACATATCTGTATTTCTGCATTATTTTAATTCGTGGCACCTTAAACATTTATTCTTTTCATGTTTATCCTCTCAAGCTTTGTTTTAAGTTTCCCTTTCATCATAAAAGGAGTAATCATAAATATATCTGTATCTGTATGTGAGTGCTTATTTGAAAAACATTCAAATGTACACACATACAGGGAGACACAACAATTGCCCTTCAATGTTTTCTTGAAATAAAAAAATGAATTTCCACACATTTCATTCATATGAAATTATGTTTTGTATCCCACGTTGCCTTTAGAAATAAGGAAAGTTATTTAGGGAGCTTAAGAATTTAGCAATTATAAAGCAAATTTGTTAAAGCTTCCCTGCAGTGCCAAAAATTATATACAGTTGGAAACAAACAATATATATTCCTAGCATTTGTATAGCCTCTTCGATTCATCCAATTGTAGCATTCAATGGACAGTATAATTCAGTATAATTGTACTCCCAGAATTTTCTTGAACGAAAAATGGCTAATGTTATATTGCTCAGGTCATAGCTAGAACATAGCTAACAGGGTTGGGAGATACCATTTCTAAGTGGAAAGAAATAAGGTAATATAGGGACTTGGGAAAAGTGGAATTAAATTTTTTTTCACATGATAATATCATTTTTGTATAAAAAGAGATTGAGCTAGATATGTAAATGGAGTAAAGAGTCTATAAATTGATTAAAGACATAAAAGATTTATAGTCTCACACAACATCATGGATGAGCCTGAGAAATACAATGTGGAGACTCACCCCTGACCACAGACCTGTGAAGAGCTTACAAAGATGAGACCAACTCTCAATCATATAATCCATCTGTCAGTGCTTTTAGGAAATCTCATTCATCATGGCAGAGCTAAGATGCACTCCTATACTCATAAACAAAAATGAGACAACTGAGAGGTGAGAAACACAGGTGGAAGATGATTTATATTTTTCCTGAGATGATGAGATTCTACATGTGGAAGAGTTGGAGTAAATTATACTAGTGAGGGGACTGCCAGCTTAAAAAAACTGTTATAAAATATATTGCCATGTAATTGCGAAAAGTGTCTGAACAAGCAAGATGAACCACCTGATTGAGTTCATCAAAAAAGTGTGGTATTTCCAAGTCTGCACAGTAGAAAGACATACAGGGCACGTGTGATTCAGGACACCAGAACCAGCAGTCCACAGAGCCAGGGTTCATTATGACTGTGTAGTGCAGGGGGTGACAAATGGCCATGAAGTGGTCATAGGCCATCATGTTCAGAAGCAAATTGTCCAATCCTCCAAAGAGTATTAAAAAGTACATCTGTGTGATGCATCCTGAATAGGTGATGTCTTTTCTCTGTGTCTGGATATTCTGTAGCATCTTAAGGATGAGGGTGGAGGTGAAAAGGATGTCTACAAATGACAGATTTGAGAGGAGAAGTGCATGGGCATGTGGAGGTGGGTGTCAGAGATGGTGGCCAGGACTATGAGCAGGTTCTCAGACAGTTATCGGGTACATGGATATCAGGGGCTTCACTGATGCATTCTTTGATAATCCCAGGAGAAGAAATTCTGAAATTCCTTGATGTCATGTAGTATAGAGGACTTCTAAGATGAAAAATAGCACCATGGCTACTTTTCACAAAAATGAGTGTTGCAAAAATATTTGAATATATATATATATTCAATATCTACAATACATAATTTGATTTCAAAAAACCAATATAATTCTTGAGTGAAACTTTTCCCGTTGTGAAGACTTGGCATCTCTGAATAGGAATTCCTGTGTCACTCTCAGTCTTTTCACCATGTGCTCATGCATTCTGCACTTTTAATAAGATGTTCTATTGTGTGTGATAGATATAAACTGAGTGAAGACTGAATTTAACACAGAGTATGGAGAGCTACAAACGAAAGGCTTCATGGTTCACTGAAGAGAAAGAAAAGAAGCAAATACAAATATCATATAAATGGTTAGATGTTAGCAGGTATTATGCAGAAAAATTAGTATTTCTGAGGAGTGATGTGGGTATTGTGTTTCACTGGGTGTTCTGGGCAACCTGCAATCATTTGAACAGAGCCCTCAAGAAAGAGGAGACAGGAGGTCTTCTAGAGAATGTCAGAGAGAAAAGACAGTATGAAATTTCCACGACTGACACTTGTTTCAGAAAATCAAGTGTCAGTAGGAAGCCAGTGTCTTAAGGCAATGAACAGGAAGAAGGGTACGGAGAGATGGAACATGTAGGAAACAGGTGGCCTCCCTGGTTCTGTTGAGACTAAAAGATATAGGGAGTCCTTGTTCCTTCAAATTTGATATTTGTTTCCAAGGAATCGTGAATATAAATAGATCC
>RJWH01008508.1:0-29881 GCA_004363575.1 Solenodon paradoxus
AGAGAGACAGAGAGAGACAGAGAGAGACAGAGAGAGACAGAGACAGAGAGAGACAGAGAGAGACAGAGAGAGAGAAAAATGCTGGGAGCCCGGGTGAGTTTGGGCCAGGCCAGCAAGAATGGAAGATTATAGGTAAACTTAGTGGTCAGTCGAGTTGCAAGCTGGTTTTGAAATGTGCTGGTGTCTTCAAAAATAGATTAAAGAAAACTAAATGACTTTCTTTTGAAAAAGGAAGCCACTGATAAAGGAATTGTGACATAAACAAAGAAAAAGGTAGGCACTCTGTTCTTCTGAGAGCAATAAAGGCACCAAACAGGGAAATGCAGAAGCTGTGACCCATGGTGCTCCCTCTTTTCTTGGATCTCATTTCCATTTGCACACAAAGAGGAGATTCTTTCTTTTCAGGTCTCCGTCATAAAGCGATACAATGCGGTTGAGGGAAATGAAGTATGATAATAATTATTATTATTTTTAGTTTGTTCCGTCAATCAAACTAGCTCTTAAGTCGAGTATCGCAGTGCAACTTAATCTCTTATGCCAACATGCGCTTGGAGAGCCTACACAGGCCCCACATTCACGCCTGGGCACAGGCATCTGAGGAGGAGTCTCCACAAGACAGCCAATCCCTGGTAACCCTATGGACCGCCCACCGACAGGGCTCCAGGTGTGTTTGTGCTTCAGTGTCGTTCTTGAAGCAGGGACAGAAGCACGTAGGACCTTCCCAACGATTTTAGTAGCAAGGGAGAGAATCCAAATTAAAACTGCTTAACAAGAACACAGAAATGTGGGAAAGGGGTCATGAAACCGGGAAGAGACAACTCCTTTCCCCAATGTGTGTTTCCAGACAAAAGGGGAGAGGAATAATGTGTGCAGACACAGCAGATGCTCACCGCAATCTCTGCTTCCAAAGGGGACATCAAGCCGTCAGTCCTACAGATGCCACTGCTCATCAGTTGTCCGGAAACTTCTCTTCCTCAGGAGCTCTCCTATTATTTCAACTCATCTTTTCCTCCTTTAGGCACATGGTAGACATCCCAGTGAAAATCCTGGCCTCTAAATGCATGTTCTGGGAAGATCGAGGTCCTCAAAATAGCTTTAGATGTATAATAACCCAAGGGCACTGAATGGATAAGACACCACAGTGTTAGAATCTTGTATCAGGGCTAGAATTGGATGCAACTAAAAGTTCTTCCCTTTCCTCCTCAGTAGAATCGTCTGTTTCTAAGATTTCAAGGAGAGGGTTTGGCTATTGTCAATGTGCGCTGCTTCAAATCATCCAAAACTAGCTTTCTGTGCAGACTGAGTGAAGGAGTAGAAGGGGGGACTAGGTGTTTGGCTTGACTCCTGATTGCATAGAATAGAGGTCTGTTCAAGCGAGAGCAGATGAAGGTTCCTGTGGCACAAGTTCATGGAGTACAGGGACACGTTCTGCAGAGCACTGGGGAGACAGATGACTTTAGACTCACGCTGGCCTGTCAGTAGTAGGTTTCCTCCTCTGCATACCTCACTGAAAATGTAAAAGTACATGTGGGCATGTGAGTGTGTGTGTGTGTGTGTGTTTACTTAACTCTACATTCCTGCGAGGCTACAAAAAAGGGATTTGCCTTGTTCCCAGCTGTGTCCTGAGGAAGCAGCCTGGAGTGTGTCGTAAAGGAAGTGGCCCTTGTATTTTTGTCAGAGGTCATGAGTCAACCAGAAGATTGACTTGATTGTCCTTGGGTCTGTAAGAAATACTTATTCATCAGCTGAGGTGGAGGACAAGAGTTAATGTCAACTGGTTCAAAACATAGGTTCCTAAACAGCAGAGTCTGTGGGAAAGGCAATTCTTGAAGATCGACTATGAATATGGCAGGTGACATGACCTCTTGTAAGATAAAACATACCTTTTAAAGAACAGACTATAGTTAGAGAGGTAAGACTAAAGGTAGATCAGTGTTCATCAGTATGGAATCTACTCTTATTGCCTCTTTAGAAATCCTTCTTCTGTGTTATAAGAGACTGCTTCCCTGGCCACAGCAGAGTTCATGTGACCCAGGAGGGACTAATTATTGAATTTAACTCCCTTGTCTGATTGATTGGGTCAGGGATAAGCATATGAAAACCAAGTCAGTGTGAGTTCCTCCTTGAAATGTTTAACAGTGCATCTGTTAGGAAGAGAGCAATGCTTTCCTTCTCTCTGGTCCTGGAACTGATGGATTAGGAGGCTCAGTTGTCAGCAGCTGTGTCCTTCATTGAGCGGAGGAAAGAATAAAATAGGTCTGTCTATCAGAAGTGGGGCCAAGAAGCTGAGAGAGAGGCGTTTCCATTCCTGACAGCATTAAAGTGAATTCCATTCTGGTTCTTATTCCTATCATTTGGTTCAGAGGTCCAATAAATTCTCTCCATTTCTTCTTCCCTCTTTCTCTCTCTGATTAAGCTAATTTAAGTGGATAACCTCTTGCAATCTAGGTACTTCTGAATTTAAATGATAAATTTGATCATTTGAACTAAATAGACATTTGTGAAATGACAGAACTCTGAATGTTTTAGAAGTTCAAAGAGAAAGAAGGGGGTGGGGGAGGGAGGGAGGGAGAGAGAGAGAGAGAGAGAGAGAGAGAGAGAGAGAGAGAGAGAGAGAGAGAGAGAAACCTGGTTTAAGAATCCAGGGTTATGATGATGAGGCACTAAACTTGACCTTGAAGAGGGGTGGCATATGAAAAGGTAAAGGGTAGGGATGGGATGGAGGAGAAATACATTTCCAGGTGAAATGAATAACATAAAAGGGGCAATGAGTAGACATAAAAGTGAGAATTCTATTATTGCAGTATTGTTTTCTGATTATGGAGCACATTATTGATTTTCAAAGAGACATTCTTTCATTACGTGGGTTATTTATTTTGCATCTCTCCCATCACCTACAATCTACTACAGTTTTATGCTAGTATCTAGGTCTATAGTGCTAGAGTTCTGGAATTATAATAACAGGCTTATAATGTCTATGTTACTGAGAAACTCATTCACAATGGGGAATAATTGTGATAAGCATAGTCATAATTTTTTTATTTTTCTAATATCTTAATTTTCATGATTTAAAATCTCTTTCTATAAGGCAGTAACTCAACGTATTTTAACTTCTCCTAAAATTCCTTTATCTTCTACTTGGTAGACCTAGAATAGTTCTAAAACTTTTTATGTTAGTTGTGTTTTAAAAATCAAATCATAGATTCATGAAAACTAAGTGTATATGTATACATCTCTCTCTCTTTCTTCATGTATATGTAATATACACTTTTTTTTTTTTTTTCATAAAACTCCAAGGGATTTTCTGTCACCCCTGAGACCCATCCAGAGATCCTTAGAGATGCACTGATGTCAGTTAAATACTCCAGTGACCAGGTGATTTATTTTGGTCACACTATTTTAGTTACATTGCAACATCCTATACCTATAACTGATCATGTAGATCTTTTTCTGCTAGCTTTCCCTCACAGTGCCTTGGTTTCTTTTTCTTTAACTTGGTTCCTTATTTTATTTATTTATTTATGTTTAACTGTGACCTCATTTTTCCTTGGGAAATTGTATGTAGGAATTTTTTGAGGTCTACATTGGGGATGCATTTTCTTTCCCCGAAAGCATTTTTGTTTGCTTCTTCTAGCTACTTCGGCCTCTTTAAATTCTATTAATTCAAGATTCAAGTTAAATTAATTCAAAAGAGATTCAAGACCTCTTTAGATGAAAGCTGTCAGGTTGTTTGTTCATCCAGAGGATGTGGTTTGGGGCTCTTGGGGTGGGCTGAATGGGAGCTTCCCAAAAGATATGGCCACTTCTTTATCCCTGGAACCTATGGATGCTACTTTATTTGGAAGAAGGGTTTTTGTAGATGTGATTAAGCAGTGGAGCTGGAGGTGAGCTCATATCATATCTAGAGTGGCTCTTCAATGCAGTAAGTGTCCCTGTAAGAGACAGCCAAGGAGAGACAAGTGAATCAGAGGAATCAGAGGAGTCAGAGCAAAGAGAGGTGCAGCCACAAGCTAAGGAATGCTGTCCACCAGCAGAACCTGGGAGAGGAAGAGAGCAACCCGCTAAGAGTCTCTAGAAGGCACCCAGCCCTGCTAACACCTTGCCTTCAGACTTCCGGCCTCCTGTGAGAGAACCATGAGAGAACATACTTAATGTTCCTTTTAGTCACCAGTTTGTGGTTTTTGTTACAGCAGCCACAGGAAACCAATACAGGCTCAAGATCCACACAGCTTCTCTAGGACTTCCTGCTAAGCCCACAGCCAACATGCCTCACTGTCCCCCAAGGGATAAGAAATGTCAAAAATGGTGAAGGGTATGTTTCCGTCAAGTCAGTCTGCCACAGCTTCATGGATGATGTCAGAGGAGGCGGGACTCCTGAGCTAGAGACAAAGGCCAGCTTATCAGTCACAGCAACAGTACCCATCTTGTGTCAGTTCCTAACACCCAATTCCATCGAGTGACACCAAAAGGGCCAAGTACCCGCCCACCCTGTGGGTTTTATGATAGAAAGGAATAGAGTTTAGTGAAGCTTTGATATTGGTCAGGAAACTTGCCTACCTCTGTGCGACAAGGAGCTTTCTCTTTATCATCTTGGAGAACTAGTCTTTCGCTTTGGTGGGAGATACTCTCTTTTCCAAGACTAAACAAATCTGTTCTTTGCTCTGAAAGGAAAGGCTATACTTCCAAGCTGTTCATTGATATAAACATTCCTGAAAAAAGTCATCCAGAACGAAGGAGGCAGCTTCTGCTCACACGAGGCCCAGAAGTGTGAGAGACCTATGCAGGGCTGTCTCCCAGCCAAGGTGGGGAGGAGTGGGCTGTGTTTACCTTGAAGCCACGCTTGCTCTGAGGGCGTGGTGACAACTGCTGCATCACTTGGCTTCCTGGCTGGCACATCTGTAACTGCCTGGTGGTGACATCAACAATCACAGAAGGACTTCTTTACATGCAATGGCAATGCAAGAATGTGCTGGCTTCCAAGGGGATGACAATCTATGTTTCACAAACTACTGAGAGTTTCAGTACAGGTTATGACAGCCCGTCGTCCTGCCGCGAAGGGTAGTTTCAAAAGAAAAATTCTGAAACTGCTTTCAGCAAGCACAGCATTGTTTAAAACAAAAAGAGGGTCTCCAGGGTGACTGCTTTCTACACTGAAGAAGATCTTGCTTAGATGTAGAATTCAGTATGTTTTTTTTTTTTTTTTTAAAGGAAAGATGCAGGCAAGAATGAAGGTCAGCAGGCAGGCAGGCAGGTAGAGAGAGGAGGAAGAAGCATTCCACTTTATTTTTATTTAGTTGTATATCTTAGTTGTTTCCCACACCCCTAGCCTGCCCCAGGACACAAACCAGAATCCTTGGGAGGTATGTGGACTGTGCTTGGCCAGCAGCAGCTAACCTAACTGCTACTCCACCAGGGCAGGCCCTGTTTGATGATTAAACAGCAAAACTGTAGGCTCGCTGGATCATAATTCTCTTTCTTATCTATGGAAAGCCCACCTAGCACTAAATTGCGAGGCAGAAGGTTGGCAGAGATGCAGACATGGACTCAAGTAAAAGAAGCTACACCAGGACACCTCTCTGTCCAATGACACCTTCTCACCTACAAACACTCAGTGGCTCGTGCTTCTGTCAAAGCTGAAGGGGATGCAGAAGATGCTAGAATTTGGAAAAATCCTGCTCAAGCCCCCATCCCCTGTTTGTTTGCTGTGCCCATGCTGGAGGTGCTTGCTGGGTTAGGCGGCCTTCCTTTCTCTGCTTCTACTGAGTATTTCACCACCTGCCCCTTTAGGAATAGACATGCTCAAGGCAGGACAGAGTCATGCCCAAGTTAAACCCACACGCCTGCTTGTGGGCAGGCCCATTGATTCCTTTGTCTGCAACCAGACTCCACCGAAGCAGAAAGCTACTAAATCAAAGCAGATAAAATGCAAATATAGTCAACTCATTGAACTACTAGAAGACAGAGCAAGGAAAATCCAAACTGCATTTATGAATTGAACTAAAACACTTCTGAACTCAGCACCGAATCTCAAACAAACCCAAGCCCTGAGACATGAAATTTCTTTTTCTTCTTCTTTATTCCCCTTTTTATTTTTGAGAACAAGGCACATGTTTCTCCCTGTGTCAGCAAGCCGGGTAAATGCTGAGTTTAAGGTAATCAAAGGACATGAACTTGAACTAAAACTTGAAAATACAGACTATCCTAGATAGAATCTCAAGATTAGGAGACATTTTGATATAGAGCTAAACATAAGTCTTTCTCCTCCAAAGAGCTAGTTACCGCTGTTCTGGAAACAGAAAGGGAGAGTCTACATTTCCCAGGGTAAAGAAAAACTGTAAGCCTCAGATGGAGCTAAAATCACAGTCTTCCCAAGACTTATTTTCGTTCTTTGTCTTAGGGCAAGGAGGCCATAAGACCTTGTATTGGCAGGTGTTTTGTAAGAGTGAGTGTATCTCTGGGGATGGTACTTGTAGATTTTATGTAGAGTTTTCTGTTTCTAGAGTAGAAAGATGGCTGTAGGTTAACTTAGCTCATTGTGAGTGGTCCAAGGAATGAAGTAGGCATTGCAGAATAGAGACTGGCCATGATTCTGCACAGAGCCTCTAACAGGACAAAAAGGCCTTTTTGCACTAGCTTTTCTCCAAATCATGGTCTGGACTAGTTGACTAGCCAGAGGGCAAGACCCAGTCCCAACTGGAAAGTCGGTCTGGGCCAGCCTCTAGCCCAGCTGCATGGAGCGTAATGGAACTTCAGAGAGCATATGAGTCGCCTTCTTTTTCTAACAATAGGGGACAGTGAGACCTAGACAGGAGAAAGGTTTTGCTGAAGGCTTTGTGGTCACTGTGTCACTCAGGTGCTCCAATAAGTAGACTCCAAGATGGGGTTCAACACCATGGATTTTATTAGAGAAAACATCTAAGTTTAAGAAAATGAGGAGGGAGCTGGAGAAGTCATGCTGCTAGTCTGATATGAACAGAGCAGAGGGGGAAGGAAGCATCATCGTGCATGTGCAGTCCGAGGCAAGCATGGCAAGTCTGTTGGGAGAGGTCCCCTAAACAATGTCGGCTGAGAGATAAGTCTTGGGACTCCCCGGAAGAGGATTACCTTAGAAGCCTTAGCTCATCCCCTACTGGCCAGGATTAGTAGCCCACTGGATGTATGGCCTCTGTGCAAGTTCAGTGGTGGATTTCACGGATAGCAACTGGTCTTTTGGTTGATTATGTTACCTGCAGTTGGAGGTCTATTGAGACAGTCTCATGACCCACTCAATGCAGTTGATCTTGGAGTCACAACTGGTTTTCATCCTCTCCTCCTCCACTATCCATTCTAAATTCCTCTCACCTCAGATATCACCTTGGCAAGTCTTGGTGGTAATAGACCAAACCTTCATTCTTGGGAATACCTGGGCCCTTGACAACATGCCCTTTTCAGGCTTTGGTTGCTGCTCATAGTTATAAAGAGGCAAGAAAGTACCGGTTGACACCCAAGGGGATTCCACACATGTTCCTCTCTTCCCCCAGTATGTGAATGCAGCCTGGATTTTCAGGGTCAATAGCCCCTGTCAAAGTCATGAT
Source organism: Solenodon paradoxus (assembly GCA_004363575.1). Classification (NCBI taxonomy): domain Eukaryota; kingdom Metazoa; phylum Chordata; class Mammalia; order Eulipotyphla; family Solenodontidae; genus Solenodon; species Solenodon paradoxus. The sequence continues at coordinate 7,575 of RJWH01008508.1, forward strand.
TTATTTCCTTGCCTGTTGGTCCTTGGACACAGGAGTCCAAAGCACACTGGTGGCAGCCATAAGGGTTCAATGGGACCCTTGCTGTGCTCCCTGACAGAAGTAGCTCCTCAGTGAAACAGGAGGCAGAAGCCAGTATTGCAGGGACAGGAAATACAAGGTCCCCAGTGGGTCACTGGATGTGATGGTAGGTGGGATGACTACTGCTTCCACAAGTTATTTTCTGAGCTCACATATCCTTCCTAGTAGACACAGTGCCATTTAGGAGACTGACTTATTAAGCATATTATAAACTGGAGGATGTACCTCATCCATTCTGAGGGCTTCCTCTGAGCTGGTTCTTCAGCCTCAACTTTAGAAGGCTGTTCTAGCCTTTAGAAGGTAGGCTATTCCAGTGCAGATCACCAACTCAGCTGCCCATCCAATTGGAGGATACCATGCCAGTGTCTCTTTTGCAGGTACACCAACATTTTAAGAGTGCTTAGGTTAGACCACAGCAGAGGGAAGTGCCACTCTCTTCTCCCAATGGGGAGAGAAGATAATTACCTTTTTGGGTCTCCCCAAAGATCACTGCCTTTCCCATGTTCTTTGTGGACTGAATGTGGGAGGAGGGAGGAAGGCATCATCATTTTCTTAGTAAGTGCTGGAAGGGGTGTCCGCATCTATACCTAAGGGCTCTGTTCAGAGGACAGGGTACAGAGCAACTCTCTGTTTTCATCTCTGAGCCTTTATTTCCAGTTTGGGGTGCCAAAAAACATCAACACCTTCCTACAAGTTAAATTTACAAACGCAGCATTTTATTTCAGGAAACTGGTGATCACATGGCTACAGACTCAAGTTGTAGGGGAGGAAAAAGAGGCTGAGGGAAGCTGAACTGCTAGTCCAAACACTCTTATTTGGTGGACATAAATGGAAGTGGAACCAAGATGCCTGTCATGTCTAGCACTATGTGTGCAGCTGAGCTGCTGTACATGGGTGTTGGGATAGTAAGTTTGAGGGCAGGGTTTGTATGTAGATACCTCAATCAGTCACCAAGTATTCACCCAACAGTTAGTGCTAGGCAGTGAGTCAGGCAAGAGAGCAGAAGCAGTTGTGCAGGGAATAGGGGCAGTCCTCCAGCAGACCATGAAATGGCGCCAGTGTGAAGTCCTCCAATCAGTTTAAAAGGGAAACCATTAATGGACCAATCAAAACCCTTACCCCACCCCAGGACACCCCTGGGCTGTATAAGGGGGTGCTAGATTTTTTTTAAAACTTCAGCCTGAAGCTCTTCCTGGCCCGTTTTCCTCTGAGAGTATGGTCTGTGCTTACTCTAGCTCTTAAAGGGTGCACTGTCTTCAATAAATCTTACTTGCTTGTGCTTCCTACTGACTGTGCCACCTTCTTTGTTTCTGGAGCGGGTGGATCCCATGAAATCTTCTCTCTGGAACCTGGAGCAAGAAGACCCTCATGGTAACAGTAGGAACTAGGACCATGCTCTACAAATCTGATGAACAGATGACTGGTGCCCTCCATGGACAGTGTGCTGGTTGGGGCTCCATCTCTCACGGGAAGCAACCATGATGTAGCTCACTGGAGTGGGGTAGCTATAGGAACAAGGTGCACAAAGAAAGAGGCGGTTTGGGAGCAGTTAAAAGGTCTCCAGACTCAAATAGACCTGGTTCAAATCCTAGCTCTCCTTAGGCAAGTCACTTCACCTTTCCAACCCTCCCTACGTGGGGATAACAAGCGCCTCTGCCATAGTAGAGCGAAAAGTCCGTAAGTTCTTGCTTCATAGAGAACTGGATCATGTGATAAATGGACAGTTGGATAATTAATATTAATCCACTAATGTCTTTAGGAATCAAAGAGGCGAGGAATACCCTAAGTATATACACCTTACTTCTCCATCAGGCCTCACAGCAAATGTGGTATTCCAAATGGGTTTGGGCAGGGTGTGGTGTAACCTTGAAGAATGCTAATTAGATGGCTGAGAGGACTTACCAAATAAACACGATCTAGAAACAGGATTAGCCAAGGGCCAACCAATTATGGTGGAATTACTCTGCCACTGCTTTGTCAAGGTTGACTGAGTGTCACACAGTATTTAGGGAGCTGTAATCACCTGTTTCCCACATACTTCCTCATTTTCAGCCTTTTGATCTGCCCCAAATGCAAGCACAGAGATAGAAATGACCAAGAAGTCTGCTTTCAGAGCTGTCTATGCAGATCAACTGTCAGTGCCACTATATAGAAATGGATTAATTGTTAAAAGTTTTCTGTTTGCTAATCTCTTTACCAGCTTTGCAAATAATCCAAGGTCATGGTTAGTCCTAGGTCAGTCTATTGTAATACAACTCCAGGTATGTAACTTGAGGCCTGAGTGCCTTGCTGCCCCTGAGTTCTTCATGAATTAATTAAAGAGGTGATCACCAAACACTTGCTGCCCCCCTCCCCACCCAAAAAGAGAATGCTTGTCTATCTGTCATAGGGCAAACATTTTGCATAAAGAAAATAGAGTAGAAAGTTCCAGAAGCCTGAGATGGTAGCTGACTCAAAACCAATATGATGTTACTCCAAATGATGTTTTCGCTAGAAAACAAAGACTTAAATCTGGTATAAACACTACAAGGAGTCCCATGATTCAGAATCGATTACAGAATTTAGGACATGAAACGGTCAAACTTCAATTTCCTTAGCTCCAGCATCTGAAATCTAGAGAATTCAGTTTCTTAGTACCTACAATGGTAACAAAGCACCATAGCTTTCAAAAGTTTCTTGGAATTGAAAATGGCTTCACAAAGAAAGTAAAATTCCATCCATGATTTGCCCTGAGAGCTTTCTAACTTACTCTCTACTTCTAAGGGGAGTATTTTACTTAGAAACATCTAGCTTTGTAATTAACTTTGCAACTTCTCTTGGGAATCCTGTTTTGTCAGTTACCTAGAACAAGATTAACTTGAAAAAAGTCAATGTGATTCTTTCCAATATCCTCTTAAGCGGCTTTTCCCCACCTGGCTAATAAAGATGGAGGGCCACAAGTAAGAAATGACACCAAGAAAGTGTTCTTTGGCCTGATAGGAGTAAGGGAGTACAAACTCTAAAGGTCTTCCCTCTTCCAGGCACAAGGACCATATGTTTTTGCAAAGGAAGGGGAGGGAAAGAGTGGTGTTTCCATCTCTGTGGTCTGCAGACTTGTGTGGAGGGAGGTGTTGGGGAAGAGGCAGAACCTTCCAGGACCAGGGATCATGCCTACTTTTGGCCCTAATTTGGTTTGAACTGGATCTATCATGATGCAGAGGCGGGAATTTAATGTTTCCTTTTGACTCTTGTCTCATCTTTATCTCCCTGTTTTCTGGCCAGTCCCGGTTGGTCTCCATGCTCACGTTCCAGAGCTGAGTCCGTCCAGATGCCATCGTTTTCTCATTCATGGCTGTAAATTCTACTGTGTTTTGTAAAAATGGTAATTCCTTAGAAAATAGGCACTGCTGAGTCATGTATGAGCTTTAGTTTAACCATGTTGAGGGAACAACCAAGCACCAGGGGACGTAATAGTAGGTTAACCTGTGCATTCAATTTTAAATGGGACAGTACCACTTGTTTTCTTACTTTCCAACTGTCAATTTTGTGCTGTTTTTTAATAAACCAGGGTCATCTGAAATGTGGGGCAAGAGGGGCAGATGAGTTGCCTGGGCCCAGTCTTGAGGGGATCAAACAGCCCCGACCCGTTTTGTACCTTTTTAAAATATAGTCAGCCTACATCATAGACACTTCATATCCGTTAGTATGGCTACCATCAAAACACCAGAAAATAACAAGTGTTTGCAAGTATGTGGGTGATTGAGAACACTGGTGGGATTGCAAAATGGTGCTGCTGCAATGGAAAACTCTGAAAGTTCCTCCACAAGTTAAAAATAGAAACAACAAGTGACCCAGCAATCTCACCCTGCGTATATACCCAAAGAATTGAAAGCAGAGTCTCACAAAGTTATTTGCACAACCATATTCATAGCAGCATTATTCACAATTAAGCCAGAAGGTGGAAGCACCCCAAATGTCCACAGAAGAATGGATGGATAAACAGAGTGTGGGATAGACATACAATGGGAGATTATTCATCTTTTATAAGGAAGGAAATCCTGTCATAAGCTTCAGTAGGGATGAACTTGGAGGATGTTATGGGAAGTGAAATAGACCATTCACAAAAAGACAAATACTGTATGATTCCATTTACGTAAGGTATCTGAAGTAGTCTGATTCATAGAAACAGAAAGTAGAAAGGTGGTTACCTGGGCTGGAAAGAAGGAAAAGAGGACTATTCATGGGTATAGAGTTTCAGTTTTGTAATGAGTAAGTTCTGAAGATCTATTTCAAAGTGAATTTACTTAATATTACCTGAACTGTCTTTTTAAAAATGACTATGATAATTTTTGTGTTTGGTGCTCTTTAGCACAATAAAAAAAATCCACATAATACGTGCTTTTATAAAAGCAAAGAAGAATTGACAAATGGAGGAGTGGGCAGAGAGATGTGCTCACCTAAGTGTACTGTTAATTGTGGATCTAGATGGTGAGTTTGTGGGTGTGTTAGCTCTAACATTCTTTCAACTCTTGTATGTTTGAAAATTTTCATGATGAAATGTTGGCAAAGAATGAAAAAGTCAATGTAGTAATTAAGAATTTTATACATATGCTCTACATGGTTACCTGTACAATAACTGGTATCAATAATTATAGCATATTTTTCTTGAAAAAAGCCTATATCTCTGAAAGAGTAGAATATTGTAAAAAATAAAAATGGGACTTTACATTAATTTGCTTAATATTTCCCCATCGAATAATATACATAAACATTGGGTTTTAGAAAAACTGATCTCTGCTGAACGCTCTGTAACCCTATCCCGTTCCTGAGAGCTAAATGCATTTCCTCATTTCTGTTTATTTCTGGTAGTTATTTCTCTCTTTTAACTAAAATGCTTATACTGCTATTATTCATTTTATCAACTTCAGACATTTTCTATTGACTACCTGCCTTGAAATGTGAATTTGGCTCCCACATAGGATCCCCGCCCACCATCCACTCCAACCTCAATCCACTGCCTTATGCCTCGCCTTCCTTCCCTGCAGAATACTCTACGCTGGCTTCCTCCCTGCTTCCTCCCACAATGTCAAGTGCATATCTAGACTTCGCTTGTGCCATCAACCACGTCTTGAGGCTCTGTAAGCTGGGATTTTGATATTCTCATCTCTCCCATGCTTCTCTTCCCATTCATCTCCACCCCTCAGGTTGTCATCTGGCCCTCACTTTTCCATCATTACATCTGTTTGAATGTGTCAGAGCATAACAGCTCCATGTTGAAAATCCCATTCCAACATGGTAACAAAACACTGCTAAGAATAAAGTAGGTACTTTATAAACACCTGGATGATTGAGGATCCATCATGTTTGCCAATCGAATCTCACAGCATAGGGCTCACCGTAGCCCCCTTATTCCTGGGAAGCAGAGAACAAATCCATCGGGATCCCAAGTAGGAGCAAAAATAAAAGGCATTTCACAAACTCCTTCCTATGTTATTAAAAAATAAAAATAAAAAAGGCACCACATCTACTCTCATCTTCCTAGGGCACTGCAAGGTCTATAAGGCTGCCTTCGATTTGCTAAAATGAGATTAAATAAACTGAAGCAAGATAGGACCACAATGGACCATGAAAGGAAAAGTAGGCAAATTTAGGGGATGTTCTTGGTCTTCGCACTTTGGCTGAGATGTCTCCAAAACTGTGTGTCTCTCTCAGAAACACAAATGGCCTGGATAACCCACAGGCACAAACCCTCCTTAAGTTGCAATCCTCATGGAGAGTGTTATCATGAGTGTGACGCTGTCAGAAAAGTTTGTACCATTTGAATCCAGAGACTTAAGGGTTTTAGTCATCTTTAATTGCTTCTTATCCCCACCATCAAACCCTGCCTGCTACCACCAGCCTAGTCTCCTGGAACACAGGAGGTCCTAAAATAGCTATAAGGTCACATGCCTTCGGAATAAATGACTCCAAAGTGCTCTCCAACAGGCAACCCCAAACTATCTGTCTGCCCTGAAGAAGTTAAAAAGAAATAAGACAGTTCGCTCTATAACATTGCTGGAGATGTCAATCCCAACATATTGCTCCAGTATCTAAAAGGCTGGCTGTGTTCTGATGTGCCTTGAACTTCCTCTGTGACCTGCTTCTCCTAAGACATTGCAAACAGCCCTGTTCCAAGGTTTCACTTAATGCTGCAGGGGTGTGACCGCCTCAGATTGCTGTTTGATATAGTAAATGATGTGAAGAACTCCTCCTATTTTTCTTATTTGACCAAAGATGAAAGCAAAAGTTCAGAGCAATTCCAAGTTTTACTCTAGTCATGTGACTGTTGGCTGACGTTTCTTAAATTTGGATTGACCTTTGTTAATTTCACACCTAAAATCCTGGTCTCCATCTGCCTCTGGTAGGTAGAACAATGGCCCCCAGTTATGCCTGTCTCTGAATGCCTGGAACCTGTGATTACGTTACTGTGTTAGGCAAAAGGGGCTCTTAGTTCTGATAGATATTGAGTTAAGATGGGAGATATTTCTGAATTATCCAGGTGGTTCTAATCCAGTCACAGGTATCCTTAAAAACGGAGAATCTTTCCTAACTGTGCAAGCAAGGGGTCAGACTGATAGAATGTGAGGCCTCAGTCTATCATTGCTGGCTTTGAAGATGGAGAAAAGGCCCACGAGCCAAGGGATGTAGGTGATTCCTAGAACTGGAAAAAATCAAGGAAGCTCTTTCTTTGACTGAGTCTGCACAAAGGAACTCGGTCCTCCCAACACTTTGAATTTAGCTCAGCATGACTTATTTTGAACTTCTGATCTACAGAACTGTGATATAATAAATGTGTGCTGTTTTAAGTGACAAGGTTTATTGTAATTGTCACAGTTGTGCTGGACAATTAGTCCGCTGCCTCAGTCCAGGTTGGCGTGTCCCCAAAAGACAGAAATACAACCAAGTTTTCATAACAACTAGGTGCTTGACAGTTGTTTATAGATCATGTATGGGGGAAATTTAACTACCTGGGATGCTTGCAAAATATGTCCTGGTGATAACGGAGTTTTTCTAAATAGCTGACAACTTACTCATACAAGACTTCCAGAGTTTTTTATTTTAAATATTTTCCAAGATGAATATTTTTAACTTTATTGTTTAAAATTAAGCATTCACATTTAACATTTTAAACTTAGGAAGATTAAATCCTTTATAAATAATATATGTCTATATATGTATATATTCTTATGTAAATGGATATACATATTAACATAAATTCCTTTATATTAAACAGAATACATTAAACTTTATTAAACAGTTTCTTGATGCATAGGGAAATTTCTTATTTGGAACGCTAATTATTACTCCATACTCTAGCATTACTTCTGGGTATTGAAAAGCTACCACATGTTGCAGATTTTCTGGAACCATCCCAATTTTAAATATTCTTTCTTACTTTCCTTATTCTTGCCAGATTTCCTGATTTTTTAGCTCAGGCACCACATTCCCTATAGCTGCAGTTACAGTCACTTTCCTTCACAACAAATTGCACCAAAGAATTCTCCAACAGGGAATCCTAAACTGTGTTTGCCTGAAATAAGTTATAAAGAAATAAACATGTTTTGTCTTTTCCTGTTTGTTACCTTTCAAACCTGATAAAGAATTCTCTGCATAAATATTTGACCGTCCTGTCCTTCCTATGGGACTGCTGGTGCTCATGGGCGAGGTGCCCGGGGCTGGAGAAATTCACTGGCAATGTCAGATGGTTGTAGCAGGATGGCAGTGAGAACTCAGACTCCCGTAGGTCTCTGTTCCTTGATCTGGTGGCTCTGCTATCTTGCTTTTGACTGAAGTAGCAAATCCTGCATCTGTCCCGAGGAATCCTTTAAGCAAGACTGGAGCCACCAATCAAACAAACCAGGATAATTATGATCTCCCTCCTCAAAAGACTGCTTCTGTTCTAAACCCAGCCTCAGAAAATCTAAACCAACACAGGCCTCCAAACGCCAACCACAATCACCTTCAAAGGCGTGAAAGACATTCCATTTCTTAGCGGTGTGTCTGCAGCTGGTGAAGTTACCGCCTGCTCCAATGACTGAGAGAGGCGACTCCTTTCCAGGGCTGATGTGGCTGGAACCATTTTGATAGAGAAACCTTTCCTGCTTATTAAACCCGAGTCTCAGACCTATTTGATTTGCCAAGACATCACTATAGTTACTGATGACTCTTAGAACCAAGAGATGGCAACAAGTCTGGGGCGAGTGGACTATCTTCTGAATTTACTCAGCCAGTCCTAAGAGGGAGGAGTGAGTGTGGGTGTATGTGAGCGTGTGTGCACATTTCTGGGTCTGTGTGAGTGGAGACTTGAGGGTGAGCTGTGAGGTTGTGCATGAATGTCTTATATGTGCACGCATGTGTGGGTTTGTTTCTCTGTGGGATTGTGTGTGACTCTGTGAATATGAACTTGCATGGGGTTTTGTGTGCTTATTCATGCAAACAAAGGAAAACCAGAGAGCAAGACTGATGGGAGCCAAGAAGGAAAAGAGAGCTCACAGACAAAGACAGTGAGATAGACAAAGCAGGGACAGATACAGAGAAGAGTGAATGGAAAAAGCAAGGAAAGGGGAGGCAAGGATGGAGGCCAAGGCAGGGAACAAAGGCCAAATCACCCAGAAATCAAGACAGAGAGAAGGTTCTAAGCCTGCGCCATCTCTGGAGTTAAGATACCCCTTTATGTGCACCCTGGTGGCTTGGTGGTTAAGTACGCTGCCTCCAGCTGGCAGAGTCCACATACACCCCAAGTTTGCACCCCGGGGCTCGGGGCAACAACCAAGATGAACAACTAAGTATAAGAAATAAAATACTTCTTCCTCCCCTCTCTTCTTGCCCGCTTGCACTCCTTCATTCCTGCTTGAACCTTTCCTTTCAAATAAAAAATAAAGAACGGACTGCCCTCAAGGGAGGCAGGCAGGCTGGGCTCTCCCAGGGAGAGTGCTCCCTTGCCACTTTTCTGTGTCATCACGCTGTCTTCATGTCCTGCGAGTCTCCTCACCCAGCCTCAGCCCAGGCTCCAACCCCGGGGGCCTGACAGTGTTGCCTGGTGACACTTAAGGCCTGAGTGTGGAACCTGTGTGGTTTAGTTTTTTTCTAATCACTTAGCAACCTCAAACAAAGGAAGTCACGCTTGTCCTCTCCTCAGCAAGGCAAACAGCAACTGCCCCATCCTGGCCTGGGTGCCTCCCTCCCAGGACACACACTGGCGGGGGGGGGGGGGGGGGGGCCTGGGCTTGTGGGGCCCACGGGGCAGGATCCTGGGTCTGAGAATAGTGAAAATCAAGTCTGGCCCTAGTGCTGCACTGCGGCAGGGAGCTGGGGCGACCTGGGGAGGGATGTGGCCCCAGCAGGAGTCTTCTCAAGGCTGGGGACACCCATCTGCTTGGAGACCCAGCGTCCCTCCCACCCCGCCGGCCCCCACCCTCCCACTCTGACTTGGAGACGCAGCGTCCTTTACACCTGGAGTTTCTTCATGTGCAGGAGCTGCAGTGCTTTCCAGAATGCTGTGGGGTTCAGGGGCTCCAGGAGCTCTGCCAGGGCCTGTGTTTGGGGGTCTCTGACTGAGCAGGGAGTCAGGTCTCCCCTCTGCACTCACCTGAGTGGCCCGTGCTCACATTTTACTGTTACTTGAAGACTGATAAAGTCAAGTGCGAAGCCCTCAGAGCTGTCCCCATGCTGGTCCTCATGCCTGCCAGTCCCAACGTTTCTAGCGCATCTTCCTACTCCAGAGAGTGGAGCAGGAGAAGCGTGGTGGGTGGGTGATGCTTTGAGAGCCCGACACAGAGTTGACAGTGAGCCCATGTCCTGGCGGGACCAAGCTCTGGAAGCTCTCGCATAGAGGCTGCCCCGGGGACACAGGCACCTGCAGGCATGGGTGGGAGGAGCGGGAGGGCTCGCCTCACCTGAAGGGCGCGGCCAGGGCCCTCTGGAGTTTTTGGGCTGGGCAGACTTCTAGGTGACTCAGTGTTTAGTCATTACAAAAAAAAAAAGGAAGAAAAGGAAAACTCAGAGAAACTACTTCCTTGAAATCAGTGCTGTGGTGATGATTCTAAGTCCTGCAGGAACGCAGCGGGGAACTGCTGAGATGCCTCCCAGGTTAGAAGGTCAGACAGACGCCTCCGTGGACCGCAGCGTCTGTGCCCTTCTCCAGCTGGCTGTCCGCCCAGCCGGCTCAAGCCAGCACTGTCTCTCTGCCTCTCCACGCTCCAGTCACCTCCCACCCTGTCCACACCCAGATGTTACCCCTCAGAATACATCATTTAGGCCCGTGTCACTTCAGGGCTCCTGAGCTGCACCCCCCGCCCCACAACCAAAGCATCACAGCCGCCTGGCCACTGCACATTCTAGAAGGATCAACTAGCAGGTAACCAATGGGAAAAACAATTATCCCCTCTGTTGAGTTCACCGTAAACTTTTCCCTTGGATTTGAAAGCTATGGGGGTGGGGGAGGCATTCACCACCAAACTGAAAAACGACCAACTGCTCCAAAGCCAGGTGGGTAGATCTGCCGAGTCAGGGAAGTGACATCTGTTCCATCAGAGCAGCAGCAAACACAGGTGCACACAACTGAGTGGCAATTACCTCAGAAGAAGATACTTGATATTTAAGTGCCCGCCTGGTGCCCTTTCTAATCAGATGATGACGTTGAGTTTTACAGACAGTACATTTGTGTCCTGAGTTATTTTTAATTCTCTTGCAAAAAGTGCTCTGTTCACACTTTGCCAGGTAGCAGGTAATAGCCAGGTTCCCTTTACGTAAATCAAGAATTGCCTCCAACCTCATCCTCAGCTCCCAGGCTGGAAGGTTCTTGGCCACCATCATCTCCTACTTCAGGAAATTTCTTCCTATCTGGACCAGAGTTTATTTCGGTTTCTAGGAGCAGCCTAGACTTCAGCCCGTGAGTGGTTTGCATAGTGAGTCATGCAGATGTTACGTTCCTGCAAAAGGGCAGGCCAGAGGCCTCATCTGTCCATGGCAAGGCTGCCCCAGCACAAGGCCAGCCCCCTGGCCTCAGGCTCTGCTTCTGCCACCTGCACTAAGACCCTATACTAGCCTCTGCATCAGTGGCCCCAAAGAGCCCGCCATTCCAAAGTCTGGGAGTCTCAGCTGACGTCCCAAGCTGGTCTGCTTGCTCTAGTCCCTTTAGTACACTGCCCAGCAGTGAAGGCTGGTCACATGGCTCCCCTCTGGCCCAGAAGAGGGAGACGGCCATCACATCACTGGCAAGGGTTCTGCCAGTTCGTAAGGTGCGTCCACAGGCGGTGTTTCTAGGGGAGGCCACAGGCTTCTGGCAACGCACAGAGCAGCCTCGGCATTGCTGCAGACATCTGAAGGGCTGCTGTGAACGGGGTCTCCCTTGCCAGACTCTATCTGTTCTTGGTCCCGTCAGGATGCTATGACACTTTATCATACACCAAATGGTCTTATAAACAAGAGGAATTAATTTCACAAGATTCCAGAGACTGGGAAGCTCACCATCAAATTTGTAGATTCAGTATCTGGTGAGAGCCCACTTCCCAATTTATTGACAGTTGTTTTCCTGTGGTGGAAGGGCCAGCGGAGACTGGTCTCCTGTAAGTAAGGTGACCGTAAGTCCCAGTTTGGCTGGATTGTCCTGGTTTAGCGATGCTGTCCTGGTGTCTGGCCTGGTGTGAAATTATGACCTGGTTTCAATAGCTGTTTAGCAATGTTGAGCCCTCCCGGCCCTCCTGGTTTCATGCCTGAAAACACACACACACACACACACACACACACACACACACACACACACACACACACACACCCTACACCTCCTGGACCAGCCTGAACCAACTCTCTCATTTCCCACTCTCCCATTCCCAATCCTGGTGATACTCCAATTGGTCCCAGTTTCTACTCTAAAAATCATGGTAAGTCTATTTAAAGGGTGCTGATTCCATTCATGACAGCTCCACCCTAAAGCCTAAATACCTCCCAAAGACCCCACTTCCAAACACCCTTACTAGGGGTTAGTATTTTAACATGAATGCTGATGGGGAGAACTCAAACATTCAGACAGCAGACTGGCATCTGAAATTCTACCTTTAAAGATTAAGTCCTTTCTGTTAAAACACAAAGTGACTTGTGTGATCAGCTGTTAGCAGCTTTATGTGAATTTGTTCAGAGTCCAATGTGACAGATGAGGGGGTAGTCACAACCAGAACAGGGACCTGATGGAGGAACCTCCACCAAGGGACCTGGAAGATGCAAGAGGACCCCCTCAGTCAAGTCCTGTTATGCTTTCAGGTTTACTGATGATGTTAGTGGTGGTGACAACCCTGATTTTCAAAATGCCTCCTTCTGTATTTCACAGTCATGCATAGTAATGGGTACATAATTAAGAACTATAAAATGCATGATCTTTCATAAAAAACTTAAAAGTTATACAATTCTCTCTTATAGGCAACGTCTAGAGGAGTCAAACTCAATAGAAACAGAAAGCAGATGGTTACTAGGTCCTGGAGAGGAGGAGGAGTTGCTGAGTGAATATGAAGACATTCTGGAGAGAGGCTGTACTATATGAATATACTTAACACTGCAGAATTGTACACTTGAAAATGATTAAGATGGTACATTTTATGTTATGTGTATTTTACTACAATTAAAAAAAAAATTAAAGACCTGTTCTTCAAAGACAATTTGACCTTTGCATGTAGTAGATCCTCATATAATAGTAAACTCTTTGTTGACTTGATATTTGCAGAGCACATTCCTTTGGAAATCTCTCAAATTTAAGAGGAAAGCTCAATAAACAGACACCAAGATAAAGGGTCTGAAGACTTGCAATTTCTCCCAGGTTGAGGGCCCTCTCATCCTGTCTCCTCCCCACTTAAAACTACCCCAAGGCCCTGCCCACACTTCAGGTCTCTCTCCTAGCCTTTCCCTTCCTTTCAGATTCCCTCACCTTCCAGAATGTCCTTTTTGCCCTTTCTAAAACTCATCTTTTTCATTGTCTGCACTAGTCACGGCTCTTGCTCATTACTTGATTATCATAAGATCCAGAGGTTAGTTTGGGGTATTTACTGAATTCTTCTTGGTCAGGCTAGAGGGTGAGGGTGGGATTAGCTGGAAATATAGGCCACTAGGGAAGGGATAGTGACCATATCTCAAAGGGACAGTGAATACACTTCCTACACAGATTGTTTTTTCCTGTCCAGCCAGGGCTTTTATCTTTTTTTTCTCAGATTTTATGTGCCCGGTCCTTATCCATTTTCCCACGAAGTGGTAGAATGCAATTCAGTTCACAGAATTCAACAGACTTTCTTTGAACCCGTGTTCACGGTGCCATTCAAAGGGTCCTAAACAGCATCTGCCCTCAAGGTGCTTATGGTTCAGACAAACAGATGGTAAGTGGGGAATTTTTCCCAAGGCCTGTTGACTCGGTCTTAGTAGAAGCTCTCAGTAAGCAGCAAAAGTGCCTCCAGAAGACAGCACTTGGTTAAAATGGACGTATTTTGCCCTGGTTTTGATGTTGAATGTTTCTCTAGGAGAGGATCTCAACTGACATTTGGGGGAAGTGTACTGGGTGAATGTCCCATACATTTCTAGATATTTAAATGCTAGGAGAAGGAAATACTAGAAGCCCCCAAACCATTGTTTCAGCAATCCCCCAAAAGGTCCTCACACAATGCCATCTGCTTCCTAAGGGGCAGTGTGGCCCAGCTGAGAATCGCCTAGCTCCGGTGTAGACACGATGTCTCCCCATATGTAGCTTTCCAAGGGATGTAGCACAACTCTGGCCTTAAATCTAGAACAAGATGAACATGGGGACCAGCAATGGTAGGGCAAACAAGGTGTGTTGGGAGCTTCCCTACTCCCCTCCCAAACCTAAGCCCGTGGGACTCTCACAGGAGCCCTTGAGAACTTGGCAGCGTGCTGATGTAGTCGGGAGGCGCAGGAAACTGACCTCTGGTTCTGTGGACTAGAGTTCAAGCACCACAGAAAAGCTGAAGGACTAAGTCGGGAGCGCTGGCTTGGGTGGGAGCAGAGGAGCAGACACAAAGTCCATCTTGGATCCTGTTCAAAACGACATCCCGGGCACACTCTGGGGGTATAACAGTTAAGTCAGATGCAGTCGGTGTGATCCCAAGGACCTGGTTTCACGATCTGGGGCTGCGGGAACAACGAAGAGGAACAAATGATAAATAACATGCTTCTTCCTCCTCTCTCTCTTCCTGCCTACCTCTGCTCGACTTCATTCTTGCCTGTATGTTTCCTTTTTTAAAAAATGACATCCTGGAGATGCTGGAGATTAGAGGTAGAAACTGGAGGAGGCCAGGTGGCCTGCTGCGGGTGACTGGGAATAGGTATGTCTCTGGCCAGTGAAGGTTGCTGCAAGGCAGAGCTGAACAGGGAATTTCTGAAAGACCCTGTAAGAGGGTCAGCCTGCACCCCACCACGCAGGGCAGGCCCCAGCTTAGGAGTTCTGTTGAATACGAAGTGTCTTTTGCCTCTACGTCTTTTCTCCCTCCCACCCACTTTTACCCTGCACCTGGCAAGTGAGAGAGTAAAGGTAGAAATCATTCCTGCTTCCCACCCCAAATAATGCTATACTCATGCAGGAGGGAGGACAGGCGGTGACCAAATCAAGTCTGTTTGCGCCTTCAAGGACTGAGCACATGATGGAGTGTTCACCCCTTCTCAGGGGGAGATTACTTTCCCTGGATAAAATTGAGTGACAAAGCAAGGAAACAGTTTAAGTCGTGTTTTGATCACAATCCAAATGTCATGCTAGTTTATGTAGGTTTCCTAAAGAGTCACTTCAGAATAACCACCCTCATCCAAATCCACGAGGCTCTATGTAAACTGCTTCAGGGAACTCCATCCACTCGGCAGGACAGACTTTGGCAATGGCACAGGTTTTAGAGTCACACCCCCCTTTTTCGCAGTTCAGGCAATTAGGCCTTATCAGTCTTCATTGGGAGCAACAGTGCAGACTTCTGTAATTAACACGCTGTCGTCAACTGGAATGCCTGCCCGGCTGAAAAGTGCAATGTGCAATTTGTAGTGACTGCTTTTCATTGAATGGGAGAGGGAAAAAAAGGTAAATTAGCCACAAATTTAGAGAGAGCACATGGTGAAACTTTATGGAAATGTCAAGATTAGCAGTCAGAGAAAAGGCCAGCTCCCAAGAGCACACAAGAGGAAAATTGTACTTCCTGTGAAACTCCACCAAACCCTTGCATATGAGAAATGCTGGTGTGCACCTCAGACGTAGCACACGGGTGCCTCCAGTTGTTCTAAGGGAGAAAGAAGTGACATGGTGAAGGCTGTGGGACTCTCAGGGATGAGAAGGGCTACCCCAGTCCCTGGCATGTAGCAAGAAGCTAATGAAAACCTTTCAGAGCTGTTCCTGGTCCACGAAAGAGACTTACCAGGGCCTTGGATGCAACAACTGCTGTTTGTTGTCTTTCTTTCAAGGATGGATCAGTGCAATTAGTCAAAATACCATAGCCTTGGAGGCTAAGCCATATACATTTATTTCTCTTAATTCTGGAGCCGGGGAAGTCCAAGATCAAGATGCTGGCAGACTCTATCCTTGAGAGGGCTCACTTTTTAGTTTGCAGATGGCAGCTGTCTTCTTGTTGTGTTTTCATTTCCTTTTCTTATAAGAGCACTGCTCCTGCTAGCGAACCTTATTCAGATAGTTAGACATTTGAATTTAGAAAGGTACAAAAGGTCAGTCTTTAAGAATTCAAGCAAGACTTTTACTTACTCACTCTACAGTGTGGGGATGAAGGCAGAGGGGAACACACTTCCTGTGGGTAGTAAGACGGCATTCTCTTTATATAATGTTGAACTCTGCCTTTATCCCTGCCTTCATCTGTGGAGGAAATTAATTCGGGGTGATTTTCAGATTTCTCTGGTTATGCAGGTGCAGTCCTGGGTCTATGTGCTAACATGCTTCATCCTGGGTCTACCTCTCATTAGCATTTTAAATCTCCACCACCAGCATGATTTTTGTGATTAAGAGGAAGCGAAGATTAGTCTGGGGACAAAGGCAAGCTATTGGAGCATGCCCAGAATCTGGATTTTTCTGTTTTTAAGGTGGGAGAAAGTTGCAATTAGTAAAAATGCCACAAGTTTTACTCTGTCTTAAACTGATTGGCTCCAATGTTTTACTGAGTTGACTTAACTGTCAGGTGATGTTGCTTTTCTGCTGTTTCCTTGGTAACAGCTCTTATGAGTTAGCATGCTCAGGGATTCTTGGGCGAATGTTAGGATCACGGCCCTGCTGTCATTTCATTCCTATGCTGTCCCTAACTCAGTCCCCGTCATGGGACCCCACTCTCACGATCTCATGTAAGCCGAGTTTTCTCCCAAAGCCCCCTCTTCTGTCCTAAAACCATCCTATTAGAGCTGAGGTCTCCAACAATGAACCTGGGTGGAGGGAACATAAACATTCAGTCTATAACAGGGATACTCCCTGGGGCATAGAATGGTCCCTCTATCGGATGTTCTGTGTGCTTTACCTTTGCCAGCAGGCAGTTGGGAATGCTGCTGATTAGGACTGAGCAGTTTCCTCTCACACTCTAGGCTTTCAAGAGACAAAGTGGGAGAAAGAAAAAGGCTGAGCAGGGTCACAATCCAGGGAGGACGTTCCAATACTTATTGTTGGTGTTAGTGGGCAATCTGCTGGGTCTTGTGCCTGCCGTGGATAAATTTCACTGCAGCATGCTGAGGGTCAAAGAAAAGTTTTCATTTGCAACAAAGAGAAAAGTAGCAGGGTGGACGAAAGGAAAGAATGCTTCTCAAGAGAAGAGAAGCTGGTGGGGCTCAAGTGAAAACCCATACACACTCTACTAAGGGTACACATATTTATGAGGGTCTCTGCCCTGGATCCTCCTCCTCACTCCACTCTAGGGGCATTTCTGGGCGGGAATCTCCAGGAGACAGGCTATTATAATGAGTCTGATGAATAAGTTCATATTCAATTTCATGCTAAGTTTCTTAGCATGAGGTAGAGTGTAGGTAGCTGTGAATTACTGCACTTGTGTGGCCAGCTAGTCTGGGCATAAGGGCATCTGCAGAGATGCATCACCTTTATCTAGTCATTTTGAGGCTCTCTTTGTGTTAGAAATTTATTGTTTCCTGGGCCCTTTTAGTGCCTGGTTGCGAAGCTTCCTTTGTATGAGCCTGGGACCTTCGGTGCCTGGTCTGTGTCAGAGCCTGATCTGATATTCTTGGGGCCTTGTTTGTTGGGGCTCGTCTCCTGTTCCAGCCCTCCTTTCTCTAAGCTACCTGACATTGGGGTGAGTGTGTGTGCATGTGTGTCTTGTTCCAAGGAGGTTTCAAGGTGGTGTGAAAATGGTGGAAGGTAAAAACAGCAGAAGCCAGGGAGAGAGGAGTCAAAACAGTAGAAGTTGCAGAGAGAGGAGGAAACATGGGGGTAGGGACAGAACACCGAGCCAAGCAAATCAAACTCTTTGGCTTCAGTAGGGAAAAGTGTCCAGTTTTCAGAGAAACCAGTGGCATTCTGCTCCTTCCCTCTTTTAAGTGAAGAATTAAGCAGTGTTTGTCTCAATTAGAGTCTTGCATCTTGATGAGTTTGTTCCGTTTTGGGATTTTGGTTGGTTCTCTGACCTTAAAGCCCCATTTCAATAAGAAAAGCAGTCTCCCTCACAGCCTGCTGACAGTTCTCTTGTAACTGCCTTCCTCCAGGGATCTTTTGGTGGGAAACTTGGCAACATGTGAGGGCAGCGGAGAAAGTCAAAGGTTAAGAAAGAATCGGACGGTCTGTACAAGACAGGAAATCAAAAGAGAAACTTCTGAAAGGAGCATCCATTTTACCTCTAGCGTTTAGATGGAGCAGGATTTTAATTATTTTCTAACAGGGAATAAGACTAGGTAGGCATCCTCTATTAGAGCTAAAAGCTCCAGAAATAAAACAGGATTATCCGGATAATTGACTTGCCTTTCTACTTTGGCATTTAGGCCAGAGTCGTGTTTATTCGCTTCTGTGATATTTTTATTTGATGAAACAAAGGCTATCTATTCTTTCAACCCCAAGACTTGTTTGCCAAGATTATCCTTATTGAAATGCTCCATATTAATAAGCAACACTTAGGGAGTTTTACATAGATTGGTCATTCTTCACTTCCAGGATTAAAGAACAAAACACATTTAAAAAAGCAGTGAAGCTACACAAGTATTAAATGAATATGGTCTAGTGATCATTCATTAGTTACAGGGTCAAGTCCATTTCTTTGCCAAGGATAAAAGGATTTGTTGTATTCGGGCTCCTCTAACTTGATACCTCACTTTTTCTCCAAAAACTTCCCTGAAGACACACTTGGCTCCATTCAAGTTGTGGGTGTTTCAGTTCCAGGTGCTGGCACCTCTCCTCTCTGGCAGGGGTGCTGGGGGAGGAGGTTGGGCTGGAAATGCCAGAGAATGAAGCTGCTCCTTGTCTTGTCCGCAGCCATCTACCAATGGCTCTCAGAGGCCAGGAATCCACTGGGACCACTTGGAAAATTTAAAGTTAATGGAATCACTTGGAATGCGTGCTGTCAAGGGCTGAATTGTGGCCCACCGCCCTCCCCCCACATTTACATGTTGAAGCCCTAATCCCCAGAACCTTGGACATGACTGTATTTGGATACCGGGCCTTGAAAGAGGTAATTAAGGGAAAATAAGGCTGTTCGGATGGGCCCTAATCCATTATGGCTGGTGTTCTTATAAGAGGAGGAAATGGTGCCACAGAGTAGCAGGGATGCGCTCACACAGAGGAAAGGCCAAGCGTGTCCCCAGAAGAAACCAACCTGCTGGCACTTGAATCTCAGAGCTTCAGCCTCCAGAACGGTGAGAAATAAATGTCTATTGTTTAAGTTGCCTGTTCTGTGGTATCTTGTTATGACACCACTAGAAAAAACTAATCTAGATGTCCTCCCTAAAGCCTTCCTTTCAGCTAAAGCTCGTAATTATTCCCTCTCCACTCATCACACTACTGTCTCTGCCATCCCTTTGAAAATTAAACCCGGAGTTTTAGAATTAGTATATTTGAATTATTTCTTCAAAGAGAGCATGAAGAAGCATTTTGCGGCTGGAAGAGGAGGAAACATGTTTATTCATTTGTTTCTGTCTCTGGGTTGGCCCTCCCCCTCCACCTGAGTCCCAGTCTAGAGTAGATGGCCCCATTCTCCAGTTCAGCCAGGAATCCACCGCAGACCCAAGTAAAGCTTGGCGCACGGTCGGGATTACTGAAATGCATTGAGTTTCTTTTTAAAAGCCATTATTTGTCTGATTATTCATGTAATTGGAATTAGTACTATTAAAGAATTTGGAAAATATATGACAGCGAAAACAAAAAATCATTCATGAATGCCACTACTTGAGAGTAGCTGTTAAGATTTTGAAGACTTTTCTTCCAATTGAAAAAAAAGTGATCAGAAACACTTTCCTGTGTTGTGAAGTAACTTTTGAAAGCATTTCTTAAGGCTGGAATAACATTCTGTTGTATGGATCTACTATTTTTACCTCTACTGGACATCTGACTCTTTCCACTTATTGCATTACTACTGTTGTTTTGTTAAGTAGCCTGGACGCTTGCTCTCCACAGAAATCTTTGCTCAAGTGTCTAATAATTTCAGTGTGAAGGATTCCAAGAAGGATCATGGGAGATGAACTTTGCAATTCTTACTAGACATTACCAAGCTGCGATCCTGGGGGAATTGCACAAACTGGATATTTTGCTTATCTGGTCACCTGGAAAAAATGGATTGAGGATCCCAGGAAGGTAGGTAAGGCGAAATGTTGGTCTTCTTTGTTTGAATTTAGAGAGTTAAAGAGAATTCTAAGAAAATTAAGTTCTATACAAGCATAATCCAATAGGATGTAATGTAAGTCATACAGATAATTAAAAATTCCCTAGTCATTATTTACAATGGGAAAATGTTAAAACATTACTAAATAAATCGAACTCACTCTTTCCCAAATATTATCATTTCTATGTGTAATGAGTATAAAAATTATTGTTGAGCTAGTTTACTTTTGGGGGGGTCATATTAAGTTTTTGAAATCCAGTGTATATTTCCACTTGTAGCCCATCTCAGTTTGGACTAGTCACATTTCCAGTGCTCAGTGACGCAGGAGAGGGTGAGCGTGATGCATCGATGAGATGCTGGGTCTGTCCAGAAAGAATATGAGAGTGCTGTTCGGTCAGCATCACACTGCGAGTTTATTAAAAGCAGAAACAGAGCCCTGAGGGCTGGGAAAGTTACCTCAAGGGAATGCACCTGCGTGTGAACGACCTGTGCTGCCTGCCTCTCACTCAGGCAAAATGGATTCCTGAATATGTATGAGGGGTGAGGGCTTCTCCCTTTGTGGGTGTGTCAGGTCACCTGGAGTAAAACAGTGCCTATCTCCGGTTGTGTCCTAGACTTAGGCTGCAAAGGTGGGGACTTTTCTCTTTGGGGCCTCTTCATTCTGACAAGTCTAAGGTTTTATCTGTTATTTTCTACTCATACATCTGCATTCTGCCCTAGAGATTTTAAGCTATGCTGTCCCCGCATCACTCAGTAGACACATGCGACAATTGGCTTTCATTATAGGACAAGGCCAATGGGTTTTATTACCTGAGTGGAAGACGTGTCTTAGAGTAGAGAACCATTTTTATCACTTAAATGTCTAGCAGGCAAGGCAATATGTCTATGCTGTTATTAAGAAATGAATATGGAAGAGAGGTGGGGGAGTGGGAGGTGGGGGAGTGGGAGGTGGGGAGGGAACAAAAAGGAAAGAAAAGTTAATCAACCTCAGCTGGGCAATTTTGCACACTTGACTGACAGTTTAAATTCATGTCCCCAGAGTTCATCTCTTCCTGACCTTGGAGTAACCACCCCAACACCACCCCCACCCCACCCTGCCATCGATGGCACTCAGTGAAGTCAGAGAGCCTGGCCAGGCAGAGGAGTGGCAGGGCAGGGCTAGAACAGGATGTCATATTGACCAAGAGGTTTTCTTATCAGGGCTTTGCAGCCAGAGAAAGAGTCCCCTTGTTCAGGGAGGGTGCTTTTTGTTTGCTTTTTCTTTTCTCTTTTAGATGAAGGGAGTTCCTGGGAAAGATGAATGCCATTAGAAGCGGAAATTCTTGGCAATAAGGAAAAAAAGCTGCCCTGTATGGACGCACGCCCCACCCAAGCAACTATCCCAGCTTCAAAGGATTCATCATCTGCCCCGCTGGCTGCTGGGGCTGCTGAGAAAGAGTCCCCGGGGAGTGGGTCAGGGCTCCCGGAGAGACCTGTTCATTTCACATCCTCTCTGGAGGTCAAGCTGCATTGAAAACAGCTGATGTGTATTAGGGGAAGGCCTGGGAGACCTTGACCTTCGTGGATTCTGCAAATAAGGACGCCTGAAGCCAGGACAGAGGAAGCTGGGGGGAGGCCTGAGGCCACCATGTGGAAGAGGAGGGTCCTGAGAGGTAAAGGGTCTTCCCCAAGTCACTCAGCTTGTTGGGAGCTAGGACTTAGCGGGAGGGTTGGTCTCTGGAAGCCACACTCCTGGCTATCGCCCAGGCCAGTGGGCGATGGTGTTCACAGACACCACACAAGACTCGATTGACAGATCTGCCACTCGATCATGCAGTGAATGTTTATTGTGGGCCTACTGTGTGCCAGACACTGTTCCAGACCCTGGGGCACACAGTCAGCAAAATCAGCAGGGCCCCACTTTTGCCTCTGCCCTAGTGAGGGGACAGAGTAGACTGGAAGGTGACCACTGGGGAAGGGGAGAGGAGCAGAGAGCGGAGAAGGGTCAGGAGGGCTCACTAAGGAGGGGACATCTGAGCACAATCTTCTAGGTTTGGAATGTCTGCAAACCCCTTGCCTTCGGGACTCATCAAATAACAATGGCGATAACAATAAAAATGATATAGATAAGTCTGCATGAAAAGCATGCTATGCTGCATTGTCTGAAGTTCTTTATGTACATGAAGTTCACTGAATCCCTTTGGCTGTGAAACAGGAGCTATTATGAACCCCATTTTGCAGAGTAGAGAAAAACCAAGTGCCTGAGGTCACTGGGTTAACTTAGGGCAGCAAGTTGACTCTCAAACTCCGCCCCTTTCCTTGCCTACTGTAAGGTTTTTCTGGCCTCCGCGAGGAGAAAAAGTTCAATTAGACAAAAAAGCAGAATAGTCAGGGCTTTATTGGACTTTGCGCTCCCGGGCGAAACTCCCAAGTCCGCAAAACGGGCCTGGGGAAGTC
>RJWH01008509.1:0-29867 GCA_004363575.1 Solenodon paradoxus
TGGGAGTCAGCGGTAGTAGAGCAGTTGTCCTCCAGGTCATTTGCTGTATCTCTGTGTGTCCCTGTCCAAGTGTACTAGGGAGTATGGACAACCACACCACACCACAGATAGGGTCTCTGAGTGTTCTTCACAAAGCACGAGAAAAGGCCTCGGTTTTTTGTGGTAGGGAGGAATCTAGCAAATATTGTTGGAGACCTGAACAGATCTCTTACTTGCTACGTTTGGATTCCTAGTAACATACATGTCTCACAGTCTGAGCACTGAGTCCACATTAGGACACTTAGATGATCCCTTGTGGTTGAGGACATAGTCCAGACCAAGTATCTTGGTGGCAGGCTGGGGAACATCATGAAAGAGAATGTTAGACCTGTTGTCTGTTAGCTTAACAGTGACATTTGAGTGTTGGATAACACGCTTGGGTGCAGCTATAAGGTAACTACGAAATACGCATTCTGCCCTTCACCTGGTCCACAAATTGAGAGCAAGAATCTCAGTTCAGATCTTTTGATGGGAGGCTCTGCAAGTAACATGGGCCTCAACTCTGGTGCCTTAATGGGTAGATGACCTGTGGAAACAAGGTCCTTACTGACTTTTACCTGGAACTGGCTTGGAAGGATGCTGTGGAAGAAGAGATCTGTAAGAGGTATTTGAATTGCCTCTTGATCAAATGAAAAAAAGAAGTAACCAAATAAAAATACTTGAAACATGAAATTAAGCTTTACCATAGAAGAATACAAATGGTCATTTTACATGTGAAGAGGCACTCAACCTCAGTGGTGGTAATTCAGGGGAAAATAATTACAGTGCCAATGTGATAGGTCCTCCCCCCAGCATACTGAAAGTTGAAAGTGTCTTTAGTGTCTGTTGTTAAAACCAGTGGAAACACATTCTCTGATACACTCACACAGGGCATATACATCGATAATGTCCCCTTAAAGACATTTTGTCCCCTCTGTTGCTTCTTCAGTTTCTAGGAAAAGGGGGTTGGTTGTGGCACTGCTGTCTTGTGTGATGATCTTGATAGTTGTTCACATCATTAGGTCTCTGTTCAGTCTCTTCCAGGCACTGATCACTAGATTTTCTGAAGTCTAGAAAAAGGAGAAAACTCATTTAGACCAGAGACAAAAGTCCCTCATACACTGCTTTAATCCAAGTGAGGATGAGAAGGAATACTGAATCACGAAACAACACATTTCACCCTCGTCCACTTCCCTGCCACCAGCTAATACCTATTTTGTGGACACATTAACCTACTATGTTTTACTCTACATTTTATGTTTTTGCTCAGATAAATTGGTGTTTCTCAAGATTCACTATGATGACACATGCATCTCTAGGTCACTGAGTTTCACCATTCTTTATAAACTGGTGAATATGTTCCTTTTACTACCTACCCTGCTATAAATATTTTTGGGCACATATCTTGTTTTTATGAATATGAATAATGGATTTGTACTTTTTTTAAGTGTCTATATAATCATTTTGTCTGCCACCAGATGGTTAAATCCATCCCACCCCTACAAACCCTGAAAGAAAGTATCCATTTCCCAAAATCAACTCCACACTGGATAGTGTCTGAATTTTTATGAATTGTTGTGCCTGTGTTATGTTGTTGTTGATTCTATTTGCATTTCTGGAGTATTAATCATGTTTCTTAGTGTAATATGGTATCATCACCTGAAGCTATTTATCTGTACGTTGCCTGGTCATAATGATAATTCTATTATGTGTGGGGCTTTGTTTTGTTTATGAAATAATATTTTTGAAACCTATTCTGGAGGTCATTTTGTTTTGGGTGATGGGCATTGAAAATATTCCATTTTATAGATTATTTAAACTTCTATTTTCAGACAGCATCTACTATTTTAATGTCAGAGATTTAATTTATTCCTTTATAGTTTTTAATGTTCTTAGTCTTTCCAGGTTCTGAAATCATAGTGTGTATGCTAAAGTTTTTACTGAATGCTTTAATGTTTTATGGTTGCCACTTGATTCATGCCAATTCATTCCTATAAATCATTTAATGTAGGGATCTATTAAAGTTATATCACTTTATGATTAGTCATGATTATAAAACCACCTCAGATATTTCAGTATTTCCTATATGTGAAGATCTATTGAGGGGCTACATGGTCTGTTTCATTAATCTTAGGGCTATTATTCACTATTTTCTTTATTACTGTATCATCACAAATCATGGATCTGATAGGGTGAGTTCCTTATAAGATTGTTTATTCAACTTTCTCTTCATTATTTTTAGTCCTGTACTTTTATTAACTTTACAATGATCTGGTCTGTTCCCATAAAAATTCATTAATATACTGATTGAGTCAAACATCGTTTGAGAAGAATTTATATTTTCACATTTTTCCAAATATGATTAAAATCATTCTCTACTTTGTCTTCCAGAAAGACCTTATTTTCTTATAACACTTTGCACAGATATTTTGAGGATTGTTCTCAAAACATTTAAATATGGCAGCTAAAACACATATTAATTGATTGTAAATGTGATTTTCATAGATTGTTCTTGCATCCTATAATTTTGCTGGTCTACCATAAGAACTAACAGGTTTGATATCCTATTTTCTTATATTTGCAGGTAGAGAATCACATTATTGTAGAAGAAAACATAGTAGGCTAATGTGTACAATAATGAAACCACTTGTACTTGAAATTTGTATGGTTCTTTTTAATTTGCAGAGACTAGCTATGCTGAACAATTTTAATACTGAAAGATGAACTTGAGCCCTATTAATCTATTTGTGTGTAAAAGCACTAAATTTCACCATGAAGATTCATGTCTGCTATAAGATTTTAATACAGTGAATACATACTGTGCAGTTTTTTCTATTTTTTTCATAATTTTTATGTATAAAATTTTTAAACTTTGCTTGTTGTAATTTAATTGCATGCCCCCCTTTATATGAAAAATAAAATGATTATATTAATAGATTTCACACTATAGTGTTATAAATATTCCACATATCTTTTTTTGGTGATGTATAATTTTTAAATTTTTGTGTAAATATTTGGAATATGCACATATATGTAACATATATACACTACACATATATAATGGCTTTGGTTTTAGGCATACAGCATAATTGTTTGGTATATATATATATATATATATATATATATATATAACAGAATAATTACCTCGATGAATTTAATTACATGATCTCCACATAGTTACATCATTTTCCTATGATGAGAAATGTTAAGATCTGTTAGTACCTTTAAAATATACAGCACAGTATTATTGACAGTGATCATGTTGCACATTATGTCTCAGGTATTATCTATTATAACCAGAGACTTACACATTTTGATCCTCTATTTTGTCTAAACCCCAGCCCCTGCCAGTCAACAATCTATTCTATATATCTATGTTTTCATACTCTTTTTCGAATCCACATGTGAGTTCATAAAGTATTTTAATTTCTCCTCTTGACTGATTTTACTTAGTATAATGCCCTCAAGGTCCATCCATGTTATGACAAATGGCAGGATTTCTTTTTCCATTTAATATTTAGTGAGGTAACTTTTGCTTCACAAAACAACAAACACTTATGTGCAGGTCCCCCATTCCTCAAATATATGTCAATATACCTTCTCATCACACAATCACTTCACCATTGTCCCTGTCCTATCACTTGTCCCCACCTCCCACCCCATTCCCTGCTGGTGACCTCAGTTTGTTGTCAATGTCCAAGCGCTGGTTTTGTTTAGTCAGTTCCGTTGCTTTGTCTCTTCACATTCCACCTGTGAGTGAGGTCATCTGGTATCCGTCTTTTTTTGACTTATTTTACTTGGCATAATCCCCTCTAGATTCATCCATGCTGATTCAAATTACAGGATTTCATCTTTCCTAAGGGCTGTATAGTATTCCACTGTATGTATGTATGTATATGTGTGTATATATATGTGTGTGTGTGTGTGTGTGTGTATACACACACCATATGTTCTTTATCAACTTAAGTAATTTCCAATTCTTGGCTATTGCAAATAGTGCTGCAATAAACAATTACAGTTTTTGTCCTTTTGAGTAACTACTTAGAAGTGGGATGAAGGGATCACACGGGATTTCCATAAACAGTAATTTGAGGAATCTCCATAGTGCTTTCATGAGGGTTGCACTAATCTGTACTCTTACCAACAGTGTAAAAGTGTTCCCTTTTCTCTGCATCCTATCCAGCATTTGTGGTTTCTGGACTTTTGGATAATAGTCATTCTCTCAGGTATAAGGTGCTATCTCATTGTTTCATTTACAATTCCTAATAACAAGCAAAGAGAAATGTCCTTTCAAGTACCTGTTGGTCATCTGTATGTCTTCTTTGGAGAAATGTCTTTCTAATTCTTGTGCTCTTTTTTTTTTTTTATCGGATTGCCTGTTTTCTATTAAGTTTGATGAGTTCTTTGTATATTTTAGATATTAAGTCCTTGTCAGATATAAGAAATGCAAATATCTTCTCCAGGTGAGTAGTTTGTCTTTCTTGTTTTGACAATAGTTTCCTAAACTGCAAAAGCTTTTAGTTTGATGTAGTCCCAATGTTTTTGTTTCCCTTGATGTTGGAGTTGAGTCCCCAAAGACCTTTCCAAGGCTTATGTCATTCCTATGTTGTCTTCCAAAAATTTTATGGTTTCCAGTCTTACATTCCAGTCTCTAATCCATTTAATTCACTTTTGTGTATGGTGTTAGAGAGTGGTCTAGCTTCATGCTTTTTTGCATGTGGATGACCAGTTTTCCCAGCACTATTTATTGAAAAGATTTTCCTTTCTCCATCATATGCTCTTGGCTCCTTTGTCATAAATAACGACCATATATGAGTGAGCCAATGTCTGGTGATCAGCTCTATTTCACTGATCTGAGTTATTATTATTCCAGCAACAGACACTTTTTATCACGGTTGCTTTGTAGTATAGCTGAAGATCTGGAAGTGTGATACTTACAATTTTGGTTTCTTTCATGATCGTTTTGGCTATTTGCAGTCTTTTGTTATTTTAATACAAATTTAAAAATTATTTTTCTATTTCCTTGAAATATGCCTGTGGGAATTTTGATGGTGATTACATTAAACCTGTAGATTGCATTAGGTAAGATGGCCATTTAACAATGTTAATTCTTCCCAATCAACTAGCTGGGGATCTTTTTCCATTTCTTTTTGTCTTCATCTATTTCTTGTAACAGTGTCTTACGGATTTCATTATACCACTCTTTTACCTCCTTGGTTAAGTTTTTGCTTCTATTGTAAATTGGGCAGTTTTCTTGATTTCATTATTTTCTTTCATATTGCTTGTGTGTAAAAATGCAACAGATTATTGTGCATTGATTTTATAGCTGGTCACTTTACTGTATTGCTTAGTTCTAGCAGTTTTTTGATGGAGTTTTTAGGATTTTCTACACATATAATCATGCCATCTACAAAGAGTGATAATTTTATTTCCTTCTTTCCCATTTGGATTCCTTTTATATCTTTTTTTTCCTAATTGCTCTGATTAAGACTTCCAGTATAATGTTAGAGCAGTGGTGAATGGAAAGCTTTGTCTTGTTACCGATCTTAGAGGAAATCCTTTCAATTTTTCATCATTGAGTATGATGTTGACTGTGGGCTTATCATATATGACCTTTATGATGTTGAGGTACAATACCTTCTATCCCCACTTTATGTAGAGTTTTTTTTATTACAACTGGTGTTGAATCTTGTCAAAGGCTTTCTTTGTGTATATTGATATGATCATGGTATTTCTCTTTGCTCTTGTTGATGCAGTTGTACTACATTAATAGATTTGTATAATGATAAAAATGTTTGGAAGTATTCCCTATTTTTCAGTATTTTGGTAGAGCTTGAGAAGAATAGGTATTAATTCTTCTCTGAAGTTTTGGTAAAACTCATTAAGTCATCTGGTCCTGGGTTTTTATTTTTAGGGAGATTTTTTATTACCTCTTCAATTTTTTTGCTGTTCCTATTGTCCATTTCTCCCTGATTCAGTTTTGGTAACCTGTATGTTTCTAAAAATCTGTCCATGTCCTTAAGGTTGTCAAGGCATAGAGGTGTTCACGGAAATTTCTTAGGATGTTTTGTATTTCTGTGGTATCTGTTGTAATATCTCCCTTTTCATTTCTGATTACAGTTATTAAGAGTTTTCTCTCATTTTCTTAATGAGTCTAGTCAACAGTTTGTCAATTTTGTTTATTTTATTGCAGAACCAGCTTTTGGTTTCTTTAATCTTCTGGAATGTCTTTTTGGTTTCTATTTCAATTACTTTTGCTTGAATTTTTATTTCCTTTCTTCTGACTTTTGGCTTCTATTCTTTTTCCTTTTCTCACTGCTTTAGATATAGGGTTAGATTGCTTGATTTTTCTTGTTTCTTGAGGTAGACTTGAATTGCAATAAACTTTCCTGATAGTACTGTCTTGCTATATCACATAAATTCTGATAGCTCATGTCTTCATTCTTGGTTGTCTCCAACTATTTTAAATTCTCCTTTGATTTCCTTTACTCAAGAATCAGAAGTACATTGTTTAGCCTCCAAATATTTTGGAGTCTTTCAGCTCTTTTTTAGTTTTAGTTTTAAGTCACAGTAATCAGATAAGATGCTCAGTATGAATTCATTCTTTATTTGTTGATGCATGTTTTGTGTCCAAAAATATTGGTCTATCTTTGAAATGCTGAATGCATATTTCTTATTTTGAGAAATGACTATTCAGATTACTTGCCCTTTAATAGTTTCACTTCATTTGTTTTCTTTGCTGTTATTGATGTGAGTTCCTTTATATATATACTGGATATTAATCCTCTAAATATATATATATATATACACATATAGATATCAGACTACTTTATGAATATTTCCTATTTTATAGGCAGTCTCTTCCTCTGTTTAATGCAATGAATTTTTTTTAAAATACAGCATCTGTGCTTTGGAGTTTATTAAAAAATACATTGCCTAAAAATACATTGTCAAAAAACTTTTTTCCTACATAATCTTCTTGTAATTTTATAATTTCAGATCTTGAATTTAGATATCTAATATATTTCAATTTTTTATCTGGCATGATCTAAGGGTCCAATTTCTTCCTTGTGCATGTGGATATCCAGTTTCCACTTTTATTTACTGAAGCGATGATCCTTTTCCTAATGTATGTTCCTGTCAGATGATCTCTGACAATAGTGTTTGTAAATATGTGATTTGTTTTTGAACTATTTATTCTGAATTCTTGGTCTATATGCTGTTTTATACTTCCCCCATACTTCTTAGATTATTAAAGAATATATAGTATGCAGAGTGGTAAGTTCATCTTTTCTCTTTATGCTCAAGATTGCTTTTTATATCTTGGGTCTTTTGTGATTCCATATGAACTTTATAATTATTTTTTCAATTTTCAGTGAAAAATATCATTAGAATTTTAGCAGGGATTGCACTGAATCTGTATATTGTTTTAGGCAAACGACATTTTTATAGTATTTTTTCAATCTATTAGCATGGGCTATCTTTCCATTTATTTGCACCTTTAATTTCAGCCATCAGTATTTTATAGCTTTCAGTGTACAGATCTTTCAAATTCTTCATTAAATTTATTCCTTAGTATTACATTATTTTGCTGCTATTTAAATAGGACTTTCTTCTTAACTTTTTTCTATTAACATGTTCTTATTATACAGAATCACAACAGATTTTTCAAAGTTGCTTTTGTATCCTGCAACTTTCTAAATTCATTTTTGAGTTTTGACAGGTTTTTAGTAGTGTCTTTAGGGTTTTCTAAGTATAATAGCATGTCATCTGCAAACAAAGATAATTTAAATTTTTTCTTCATGATTTGGATTCCTTTTTTCCCCCTGCCTATTTGCTTTGGCTAGGACGTTCAGTACTATGTGAACTAGAAAAGGCAAGAATAGCTAACTTTGTCTTGTCACTGACCTTAGAAAAGGTTTTCAGTTTTCACCATTCAACATGTTAACTTTGGAGTAAACGTATATTACTTGTGTTGAGGTACATTCCTTACAAATCCAATTTTTTGGTGAGATTTTTAAAATAAAAAGAAACATTTTGCTCAATAATTTTTGTATCTAGTAATAAGATCATGTGGTTTTTTTCTTTCATTCTGCTAATGTGGTATATTTATAGATTTGCATAAATTGATCATCCATGCATCCCAGCAATAAAAATCACTGGACCGTGGTGCATGATTATTTTAGTGTGCTATTGAAATTGGTTTCACAGTATTTTGTTACCGATATTTTCACCCATGATATTTAAGGATAATGACCTGTAATTTTCTTGTAGTGTCTGTCTGGCTTTGGTATTGGAGTAATGTTGGCCTTATGAGTTTGAAAGTAGTCCCTCCTCTTTAATATTTGGGAAGAGCTTGTGAAGTATTGGTTTAAATTAGATGTTTAGTATAATTAACCAGCAACATCATCAGCTTATTTCAGTTTTTATTCTTAAAGATTATTCCTATTTGAACAAATAACAAAAAAATATTTATTCAAACGTGAGACCATTGGGGCCTTATGAATAAGAATGACTAGTAAGAGAGAGGGACCTAGAATTCAGTTGGTTAATAGCCAAGGAAACTGGATGTTCTAGGACACAGGGCCAAACAGGATCCAGCCCAGAGGGAATGCTTTCATTCTGTGTGACTTTCCCAAGTAATTTTGCTCTTGAAGACTTAGAAAAGGGCAGTCATTGTCAAGTAAATATTATAATCCTAATTTGGGAAAAAAATTTATTCTCAGCAGGATTCCAAACTATGAAAGCAAGTCAGTCTTGAACTCATTCTAACAGTCCAAGTTTTTACTCTCCTCTTCCCCACATTTTACATTTTGATGTCTTGCTAATTTTTAAATGGGGTTTCTTGTCATTTACAGAACATCCTTTAGTATATCTTATAAAGCTGGCTTTGTGTTGATGAATTCCTTTAATATTTGCTTATCTGTAAATCCCCTTATCATTCCTTCCATTCTAAGTGATAATCTAGCCAGGAAGAGTATGCTTGGTTGGAAGTCCTTTTCTTTCTCTGCCATTGATTTCAGTCTGTAAAGTTTTAGATGAGAAATCCACTGACAGTCTTATGGGGGGCATCTGTGTATGTAACTTGTTTTCCTCTAGCTTCTTTTAAGGTTCTCTCTTTATCTTGTATTTTTGACATTTAAATAATGATATGTTTTCGGCATAGGTCTATTTTGGCTTCTTTTGTTTGTAATTCTTTGACCTTTCTGCGATACTGTCTTCTTTTGATACGAATTCAATCACTTTGCTCATTATGGTCTATTTGGTTTTCTACTATTTCTTCACTATTCAGTCTTGGTAAGTTATATGAGTCTAGGAATTAATCAATTTTTTTTAGTTAATCCAATGTGTGGACATATGATTAAGAGTGTTCTCTCATGAATTATTTTATTTCTGTGGAATCATTATGATGTCTATTCACACTGAGTCTTTTCTCTTATTCTAATTAAGTTTGTCATTTTTTCTTTATCTTAAAAAAATCTCATTCTTAAAATTTCTCTTTTCTACTCTCTTTGTAGTCTCCAATTATTTCATTTATTCTTTAATCTTTATTAGTGATTTGCTTCTTCAAACTTTGTTCTCAAGTTTAGTTCTTTTCTGAGTCTCTTAAGTTTTAAAGTTAGGTTGTTTAATCAAAATTACTTTTCTTAATGTACACATTTATCACTGCAAATTTATGGAATGCAGCAAAAAGTAATTAAAAAGGGAATGCTTGCAGTGATAAAAATAATCTGTCTCCTTCTAGACTGGTGAATTTGTTGACATACAGACATTCAGAGTAGTATCTTATGGTTCTTTCTATTTCTGAAATATCTGTTGTAACTTTGCCTCTTTAATTCTGATTCTTTTTATTAGGATCTTCTTTTTCTTAGTAAGTCAACTAAAAGTCTATCAATTTTGTTTCTCTTTTTCCAAGAACCATCCCTTAGTTTCATTGATACTGTCTTTTTATATGTTATTTCATGTATACCTGCTCTAGTTTTTAATATTTTCTTTTTCTACTGACTTGTTTCGATTATTTTCCTAGTTCATTCAGATGAAAAGTTACATAGTTTAAGACATTTCTTAGTTATTAATGTGGACATGTATTGCTATGAAATTCCACATGGTACCGATTTTGCTGCATCCCAAGTGCTCTGATAACTCCTCTCTTTATTTTCATTTGTCTCTTGGTAATTTTTAAATTTCTCCTTGACCCAGGAGTTATTCAGAAGCATATTATTGAGTCTCCACAAGTTTGATATTTTTCCTTTTATGATTGATTTCAAGTTTCATATCACTATGATCGAGAAAGATGCTAGACATGATTTCAGTCTTTTTCTATATACTGAGACTTATTTTGCATCCAATACATTATCTGTCTAGATTATGTATTCATGAAAATATATTGTGCTGAAGTCTTCTGCTAGTATTATGTTTCTATCTCCCTTATACCTGTTAATATTTGCTTTATACATTTAGGTTGTCCCATGTGATGCACATATTAATAATAGTTCTTCCTTCTTGATGGTTTGACACCTTATCAGCTGTCCATGCTTGTCTTTTTCTCTTTTTTTGTGCTAAAACTCTAATCTGTGAGTTTCAGTTTCTGTACTCCTCACTGTGATTGCTTTGATATACATTACTCTATAAAGTTTTTCACTACGGGCCTATGTTCATCTACAGTTCTGATGTGGGTTTCTTATCACTATTATATTTTATCTTTTCATTGGTGAGTTCAGACCACTCACATTTAGTGTGATTGTTGATATATAGGACTTCATTACTGCTGTTAAAGCTTTTGTAGTAGTTTATTATTTCTGAAGCTTTTTTCCACCTGTGCTTTTTTATTTGTCTTGTGGTTTCCATGGTGGTTTTCTCAGTTTCTTAACCTTTCCTGCTAGGTATATCATTTCAGGTTTTTTTTTTCTTTCTTTTTATTATTAATACTATAAAGATTCCATCTAATTTTCCCTTTTTAAGACTCCTTTCTTGTTCTAATATTGAATTGTCATCTTAAGCTTGTCATCTTAACTTTATTGTCTCACATTTTATCCTCATTGTGCTTCTGATTCAGTTATTCTATGTATCACCTAATTCAAGGTTTTGTGGACCTTTGTTTTTTCTTTTCGTGTTGTAGAACTTTCAACATTTCTGTAGGGAAGGTATGGTGGTGGTGAATGCCATTAACTTTTGTTTGTTTGAGAATGCTTGTATTTCTTTATCATAATTAAATAATTTTTCAGAGCATTCTTAGCTGGTAAATTTATTTTTTGTTATTTTGAATATATAACTTGACTCTTGTGGCCTACAGACTTTCTGCTGAGAAATCTGATAGCCTGATGGGGGTGACTTTGTAGGTGATATAATCTACCCCAGCTGTTTTTATGATGTTTTCTTTATCATTGACTTTTGATAATTTGGTGGAGGTCTTTTGGATGTTCTATCAGCTTCCTGGGTTTATATGGTTAATTCTTTCCTTAGGTGTGGGGAGTTCTCTGCTATTATTTCTTTAAATAAGCTCTGTTCCTTTCTTTACTTGCTGAGACACCCATTATTCTTATATTTTCTCTTCAAATTGAGCCAAGTATATCTTATAGAGTTCCTTCATTTTTTCTAAATTTCCATTCTTTAGCCTCTTCTATTTGAGTCATTTCTGTATTTGTATCTTTTATATCACTGATTCTTTACTCTATAAGACTGACTGCCTATTATGCTTTCCATGATCATCTTCATTTCATTCATGGTTTCCTCATACCTAACATTTCTATCTGAATTTTTTTAAGAGGAAGGAACTCAGGCAAGAAATGAGAGAGAAAGAAGCATTTTTACTTATTGATTCATTTTTGGTTATTTCTGCTGACCCTAGGTTGTGAACCCAGGTCCCTGGGTTTTACATGGTTTATGCCCCTAACACTGACTTAGTGTCTGAGCCACTGGGCAATGCCTGGACTTTATATGTGTGTGTGTGTGTGTGTGTGTGTGTGTATGTGTGTGTGTGTGTGTGTGTATAGAGAGAGAGAGAGAGATAGATATATATCTTCAAACTCTGAGGGAATTCTTGTGCTCCTACATTTCCTTTCTTATTTAATTAATAGTTTGTACTGTGTTAGAAAACTTTTTATACATTTTGTTGATTTATTTCATGATATTTTAAATTCAATCCCTTAGATTCTATAATACCATTTATAACTTTGCTTTCATGGAGTTATATCGTCCTCTTTCATTTTGTTACATTTTGTTCCTGGCCATTTGGTTACTTTTTTTTCTTTTGTTTTCCCTCTAGGTGGCACTGTAGCTTTAGTTTTAGGACTTTTACTTCTAATGGCTTGCTTCGAAGAGGGTATTAAGAAAGCAGCTTCCAAGAGTCACAAGGTTGTTGCTGGTGGTGGGGACAAGAGCCAACCAACCCAGAGAGAGAGTCCCAAGTGGGTCCTTCTTCCCTTGTGAATGGACAGTTCCAGATCAGTAAGCCTCTGCTCTCAAGATTCTGTCTCCAAGCTGAGGTGCAGGTGGCTGTAGAACTGCAGTGGTTTGGCTCCCATTTCATTCCGGAAATCTCTCAGGACTGGGACTCAATTCCTCCAGTTGCCTCCAGGCAAACTTGCTAGGACACAGCGCCTGGTCCCAGAGCCCAGCCTTCCCCTCCTCCTCCGTGTGGTTCCCTGGGGCCCCAGTGTAGGTATCCTCACTGTCTTGGCACATTTCCTCACTTTTATTTGGTATCAGTCTGCCTTTAGAGATGGTTAAGCTCCACCCACACTTCTGACTCCTCTCCTTACTCCACCATTTCCATGGCTCCCTATGCATCCACCTTCAGAAATTTTATGCAGAGTTGCTGAGACATTTTTGTGAATACAGCTGAATACTGGTTGTGCTGAGGAGAGATTTGTGTATAATTGTTTATTTCGCAATTATCTGTGGTATCACTCTAACACTTTGTGATGTCAAAATTTGTGTTCTTTACTTTGCATATCTATTAACAAATGACTATAGCTATTATTATTCTTAATACTTTTTTTCAATCTTTATACTGGGGTAGACATGATTCATGTACCATAATTATAGTACTGTTATACATTTGGCTATATACTTCCCTTTACTGATGAATTTTATACTTCCATACTTTTTATGATAGTGTCTTTTTGTTTCAGGATGAAAGAACTCCCTTTAGCATTCCTTGTCTAGCAAGTCTGGTAGTCAAGAAATCCCACATTTATTTGTCTGGAAAAGTCTTTATCTCTCATTCATTTCTAAAGAACAACTTGGCTGAGTCTAGCATTTTGAGGTGACAGTTTTTCACTTTCAGAAGCGTGAATATATCATCCTGAGTCAGCTTTCTTCAGAAAAGCCACTCACAATTTTTTTGCAGTTCCCTTATATGTGACATGTCTCATTTCTCTTGATGTGAACAAAATTTTATTTCTGATTTTGGATAATTTGATTTTCATGAGTTTTGGTGTAAATCTCTTAATTTTCTATTTCCATCCACTTGAACTTCATGAATACATATGTTGATTTCCCTCCCCAGATTTGGGAATTCTTCAGCCATTATTTATTTAAATAGACTTTTTCCCCACCTCTCTCATTCTTTCTCTTTCCAGTACTTTCATAAAACATACATTCTTTCACTTGATGGAGTCACATCCCTTACACTTTCTTCAAGTTTTTTCATTTGTTTTCTTTTTTGCTCCTTTGAGTAGGTGTCAAAAGATCTTCTGCTCAAGCTCGCTGATTCTTGTCTCAACATAAATTCACACACACACACACACACACACACACACACACACACACACATATATACGGTCAATTAATATTTGACAAAGGAGTCAAGAATAAACAATGGTGAAATGATAGCATGTACTATAAGATAAACGATCCTGGGAAAATGTGATAGTGACATGCAAAAGAATGCAACTGGACCCCTATCTTCCACCATCCACAAGAAACAACTAGAAATTAATTAAAGACTTAAATGTAAGACCTAAAATCATAAAAATCTCAGAGGAAAACTTAGAAATAAGTCCTTGACTTTGATCTTTTCAGTGACATTTTTTCAAACATAACACTGAAGCAAAGGATAAGGGAATCAACAGTAAATAAGCGAAACATTAAACTGGAAAAGCTTTGGCACAACATTTGAAACTCCAACAGGTGAAAAGTTAACCTACACAGAGAGAAGAACGTATCTGCAAACCACATATTCTTCAGGGCATTAAAATAAAGGAAATATGTCAGGGAGAGAAAATACACTGCATGTTATCACTTGTATGTGGAATCAGAAAAAATAGTGCAAGCTAATAAGACAATTATTTTTATTTATTTGCCTGATTTCCATTTATTTTAAGTCACTAAAGGAGATATTTTTCCTTTGATTGCATTATTTTATTAATTCTTAACGTTTCTTCTAGGTTTTGTTGTTTCTGTGCTGTTGGAGAAAGTTACCTCTCCTGGTCTCAGTGGATGGTTCTGACTGCTAACCCACCAGCAGTGTGCCGTAACAGCAAAGACAGAGACCAAGCTTTTCTGCACTTCCTTCTTACGCATGCCAAGCAGTGCCTGCTGTAAGGTAACAGTGACCTTTTCTGGGTTGATTACGATTCTGTGGGACTGAGCTCCTTTGGTTGTTTAGCACTCAGCATGAGATGAGATAGAAGCTAACCCGTGTAGGTCTTCTTGAGATACTGCCTACCCTTTTCTTGTTCCTATTTATCCAGGAAACGGGGTCCTTCAAGTTGTTCCATGTACCATAGGTGGTAAAAGAGAAACCAACTGCCTGAAGGACAAACTATGATGCTGGGGTAGTCACTTAGCTTCCTTCCCTCTCTCAGTGGGAAAAACTTCAGTTCTATACTTATTTTCAAAAATGCAGAGGAACCTAGCTAGCAATAAAATACCCTTCCCTCTTCTTGGTTCCTATCTTTCCAAGGGCTTCAGGCTCTGCAAGTCACTCAGCACTTAGTAAGAGGCATGATTAGAAACCAGGGAGGCACAAAATATGCACCGAGAGGTTAGCAGGCTAAGCTCGTGTACTCCAATCTCATGCCATTCTCCCCACTGGAGAAACCAAAGCATTTTCCTTGGTACTGAGTTTAGCTGGTTCAATGAGGGGCTGACAGGAGTGAAATTGCTCCCCTTACCTTGCAGGAAGGTAACTGCCCTCAGGCCGGGCTCCTCTATGGTGCTTCTACACTTTAACAGAAGGACTGCGAATTTCTCTTCCAGGCATTTTGAAACTAATGTAGTTAATTAATGTTTTGTAGAGGAATGAAAGATAAGTATGCCCTCTCTGCCATCTTGCTGATACAATTTCAGTACTTTACCATTACCCTAAAAAACTTCTATTCTGTATGAAATGGGCCACAGAGTTTGCCTTAAAACCAAACAGACCGACACCCATATGAGGAGCACTGATACCGTCACGCATCTCCACAATTCTCTCATGGCAGACTTTCACCTCTAACCAATGTCATGTTTTTTGTATCATTCTCCAAAGAGCGCCTCAGAGAAATGACCGACTCTAGTCTGGGGCGGAGAACATACACGATGGGCAGGGAGAATCTCACACTGGAGCAAGGTAAGGAAGTGTTCGAAGAGCGAAATCCTGGGACACACTGGAGCAACATGTGGTTCAGCCTGAAAGAACGCTTAACAGAGCAACAATATAAACATGTGCAAAATAACAAGGGGTTTATATCCATTTCCAGGAAGTTCAGGTTCCTTTTATCTGCCCTCACCTCCTGTAATCAGGCTCAACTTAGTGGTACCTCTCTACCAAGAGACTATGGTAATAAACTCATAGTAACTTTATAATATAAAGAAAAATGCTATCTTAACCGAGTGTCCAAGGTTAACACATCCAGTGACAGAGCATGTTAGTGGCAGGAATCCTTAGTATGAAATGACATCGGGTGAGATGTTTTTTTCTATTCATTTAAACCCAATCCAATCACAGGAAGAATATCAAACAATCCCGACTTTATAGTCTAAAATGTTCCTTACCTGTCTTCACACCTGCCAGGTCATGGACTGCTTGGAAAGACAATACGGCACAAAGCATAGGAACTGAGGAGCTATGATGACTACAGATAATGTAGTTTCTGCACTGAATCCTGGAGGAGAAAAAAGTTAACATTACAGATTGTGATACATGAATAAAGACGGTAGTTTAGTTTATACTAATGTACCAGTGCTGGTTTTTTTTGACAAACATATCATGGTAATATAAGATTTTAACATTAGGGGAAATGGGATGAAGGGTATATGGGAATTCTCTATTGTTGTAACTTTTTTGAAAATCTAAATTTCAAAATAAAATTTGTATTAAAATTACAATTCACTGCAATATCCTTTATAGATACTAATTTTTATTTCCCATGTTTATGTTAATATTGACTTTTTTCTTTTGAATGTGTTTAGTTTTCTCCTTATTGATATAAAAAGATAATACAATTTTATAACTAAACAAAAGAAATTTATGTAGCAATTTGGAGAGCAAGGATATGGATCCATTTTGTTTATACCACATCTGCTTTATCCACTGCTTTATCTTGGCTATTGTAAATAATGCTGTAATGATCATGGCAGTGCAGATATCTTTTTGATATTTTGGTTTCATTTCCTTTGGCTATGTATCCAGAAATGCCAGTGCTGCATCAGATGGTAGTTTGATTTTTAATTTAGTTGGTAAACTCTATTTCTGATATTTGCTCTACTGGCTTACAGTCCCCTCCAACAGTATGCAAGGATTCTCTTTTACCCACATCTTCAACATCAATTGTTATCTTTTGTCTTCTTAATGACAGCCTTTCCAAGAAGTGTGATGTGATATCGCATTGTGTTTCTGTTTTGCATTTCCCTGGTAATGAGTGTTGTGGACAACTCTGCATGTATCCTTTGATCATTTACAGGTTTTACTTGGAAAATGCCTACTCAGTTCAGCCCATTTTTTAAAAATAAGATTGTTTTGTTATTGAGTTGGAAGTTCTTGGTATGTTTTAGATATTAAACCCTTAGAGACATAAGATTTATAAATATTTTCTCATTCTGAAGGTTGTTTCTCTATTGTATTGATGATTTCCTTTGCTGTGCAGATGCTTATAAGTTTAAAGAATTCCACCTGTTTTTGCTTGATTTTAGCCTTTGGTGATGAATGCAAAGATGTTACTGCCAAGATTTATGTCCAAGAGCATACTCCCTATGTTTTAGGATTTAGGTCTGGTCTGGCTACATACATTTCACACATACATAGCTGTTACAACCTTACACTGAATCCACTGTCTTGGCAGTAGAAATGTGTATTTATGTTTAAGAAATGTATTTTGTTTCAGTTTGAAAGAGACATAGTCTGTAAGGGAAGGAGGCATATTACAAGTTCGGGAAGTGCTCCTGTAGGTGAAAGGAATTCCGGGTGAAAGTGCTCCAGTTCCAAAAATATAAGGAATGCAGAAAATTTCTGACGCCTGAAGTGAGCTAGTAGAGATAAATGGTGACATTTAATGTAAGTTAATGCAATCTTTGCCGATAGTGTTTAAGCCAGGTAATAATGAACTTTGATATGTAAGATGCTTAATGATTATAGTTCCCAAATCAATCTTCTCTCTTGCAGAAATTGTGGATTAAATTTTAAGCATATTGCAGGGGTATATGCAATGTATCCATGCTTATACTAAAGAATAGAATGGATCTGCTGGAACCATGTAATCCTATGCAAAAGTAGTATGGTCAAATAAGTTTCTGGGAGACACACACTTTTCTCTAACTCTGGGTTCTGATGCCCTTAAGGAGATACTGATTCTGTCCTTGCTGGAACATTCACAGATGATTATGAGTGTTTTCCCCCTGGAATTAGAGTAAGACTCCTTAAGGAACTTTGTATTAGAGTGTTTCAGATGGTGGTTGCCTGATTCAAGTGTATTTTGTGCTGTTTTTCTTGTTTTAAAAGTACTTCAATACCAATCCCAAGCTCAACACACATTTCTCTACAACTTCACTTTATATCATGCACAAGGTGTCACAAATCTTGTAACAGCTAATCATTTCACTTAACTCAGGTTTAAACTGGCAACTACATGATAGGAAAATAATCATTTCATTTTTAAAACCTTTTATCAATGGTAAAACTTCATGTCTCAGTCAGAGGATCATACAGTTCATGTCGTAATGTGATGACTGGCCAATGACTGTGATATGTAGTCTTGCATTATTGACTAAGGCTTTAAAACAAATGAGTCTTTTCTAAGATCAAGTCAATGGTGTCTTCATTAAATCCAAATTGGTCAGGGCCAGTTATCTTTCATACTATACTGCAGTAAGTTCACCTAATTGTACTAAAAACTCTCAATCTTTAATTGATACTGATCTATAGAATAGATTTTACACATAAAAACTAAAATTATAAATAACCAAAATGAACTAGCAATCGAAATGCTAGGTATAAGAAACTAAACAAAATATTAAGCTGAGTTATTAGAAAATCCACTGCCTTTATTACTTTAACAACTTGGTTGAGAGTGCTATCTTTGCTGCAGGAATAACCACTCTGCTCCTAAGCAGGGTATGCATTCTAACAAGCTGACGAATCATTCTGTGTTTAATAATAGACAAAATAAAAATCTGCAAAATAAAAAGCACACAAGTACCTACACCTATATCACAGTTTCAAAAACTTACCATAAGTTCAGTGAGAATACCAGGGATTCATACAAACAATTCAAGATTACTATAGTCAAGATTTGGAAGTCTGTCAACAAAAGGAAAACCTCATTGTAGTAAATACTTTTGTATGGGAACCAGCAATAAGTGCAAAATATTGTATTTCAGTTCACATGATACACGTAACTCTTGCCTCCTTTCCTAGAGGAAGATGAAGACGAATATATCAGTCACTGGAAACTAGCAGAAAGACCTCCAGATAGGAATGATATTTTTATTTCACAACTAATGGGAATCCTGTGGAATTTCTCTGTTCTTTACCATATTTCTCCCTTTCTTTCACCAGTGAAGGTTAAAGTCTACAGATTTCATTCTAATAGCTGACCAGGGTCAACTTTTTAGTCAGCCTTTCTAAAGAGGTCACACAGACAATGGCAGGTATGCAGTTGAAAATATTCCCCCCCAAATTTTAGATTCAAACTTGTGTTCTTCATTTACAAAGTGACTGAGATGTTTCCATTGGCACCACCTGCCTCTTAAATGTTTAAAGGATGATCATGATCTGTTCCTGGAACTCCAGGTAGACAGAACTTAAAAAGAGCTCCCAAACACAGAGTCCTACACATTCCTTAACTGGATGCTAAACATGTTGATCCACTTCATTTCTGCTACAAATGTGACTGGCAAATTAAGCAGCAAAAACATTACAATACAAAAAACATTGGATATGGTTTTCCACACTTCAAAGTGAAGTCAATCTCAGGACATTGCTATCATTCCTGGTGTTTTGTCTGTGGGACTCCAGGTATGGTCACTGGCTCCATGGTCTCCATGCTGTACAGACATAAGAAGCAAGTTCAGCACATTCATGAAACTAATATCATTCCAGATGCTCTTCTCAGGCCAGAGCTATTCAGAGCATTTTTGTCCTGCTGAGTGCCTTTGTACCATTTTACACCCTATCCTCCATCTTTCTTGTCTGCATTGCTCTTCCCCATTGTCCCACTGGTTGACAATGAACAAGTATACACTCTTTGCTTCTTATTTCCCAATTGTCTGTCCTATTTCTTATGACCCATGATTCTAGTCTACATTGGTTCTGCTTTATCTTACCTGGATGAAGTAAACGAATGTTCTGAATATAATCAGGATGTTATTTTTTTCCACAACATTGGACTGTTTATTCATTCATGCTCCTCAAAGTTCTGGGCACTATTATTAAGCAGGCACAGTACAACCAAGTAGTGACCAAGACAAATAAGCTTTGTCCAATATTAAAAATCACACTACAATTCAATTGCAAATGAATGCATTCTATTTTTATGCAGATATTTATAAATGAAATTTTATTAGTGATTATAGTAGAAAAGTTCCACCTATGATTTACTAAAATATTAGGCCCTAAAATAATCTAGAGAACATAGAGATAAATTTGAGTATATAACTTTCAATATTACAAATTAAAATTTTCTATGTTACACAGGCATAGGATCTATGCCATTATACCAAAAACAGTAAACCACATTTTCCAGGTCATAGATGAGAGCTATAACTCATTACACACACACACACACACACCCAATTTTATCTACATATTTATTTGAAAATACATTCAAATGAACAATTACACATGCTCACATGCAGTCATTTACATGAAAATTCTGTCACATGCTCGCATAGACACCCCTTACAGACAGTCATACACACTTATAATGAAACAATGAACAAGCTCACAGTCACATTAAAGTTCATAAACTCTCAATCACATGACAGATTTAACTCCAGAAAGTGTTTGTATATGAAAAATACTAACAGTTATAAGTTAAAAATACCTTATAAGTAAAAATACTAACAAAAATTCTTTCTATCCTTTATGCGACTCTCAGCGCAGCAAAACTCTACAAGGACTATTCTCACACTGTACAGCACTTACAATGC
Organism: Solenodon paradoxus; assembly: GCA_004363575.1. Classification (NCBI taxonomy): domain Eukaryota; kingdom Metazoa; phylum Chordata; class Mammalia; order Eulipotyphla; family Solenodontidae; genus Solenodon; species Solenodon paradoxus. Next base: position 20,590 of record RJWH01008509.1, read on the forward strand.
ACTGCAAACACGGCCTTTTAGGTCAAAGAACATGGCAGGAAGACTGGAGAGTCTGGAGAAGCGAGAGTGAGTGAGTGATACAGGGGGGTAAGAAAAAAGACACAGAAAGCGGGTGAAGGGAGAAGGGTTGCTGACAAGAGTGTGGGCTACAGGGTGACAGTGTAGAGTGTCAGAGAGGATAGGATCCGAGCGCTAGTTTCCTAGGGTTTCTGTAACAAGTGACCACACTGGGTGATACACATTTCTGCTTATTTCCATAGTTCTGCAGGTTAGGGGTCAGATATGAAGTCACTGGTAGATCACGCTCTATCTCAAGACTTTAGGGTGAGCCTCTCCTTACCTCTAACGTCTGGCGGTTGTAGGCAATCCTTGGCCTTCCTGGGCCACAGATGTTTCCTCTTGTCTTTGCTTTAGTCATCTTACTCCATTCCATGTGCCTAAATTCCCCTCTTCTAAGGACAGCCATTGGATTAGACTGATGCAATAAATTAAGATGTGAATCTTAACTAGATAACATCTGTACAAATCCTATTGCCCAATATGGTTACAGGCACTGGGCAGGGTTAGGATTTGAATTCACTTATCTGAAGTACCCAATTCAACCCATAACAGGGCCAAAAGATAATTATCATTGAGGGGTTAAAGCGCATTGTAGGGCTTCCAGGGTCTGCAGGTTAACGGTATGTAGAGAATATAAGGATATGAGGATATTGTGACAAAGGGAAGGTGAAGGAATTCAATGGAATGAAGAGGTGAATGGGATGCTGAACATATTGGCAAAGGAATTTAAAAGACAGATGAACTATACTGTCTATGAAGGGTTAAAGGTCATTTGGAGCAAAAGAGGATACTTGTCTGTGACTAGAATCTTGGGGGCATTCACTGATCCAACCAGAGGTAAAGGGTGGGAAGGGAAAACGGAGCTGGAGGAACATAATGGGCAGAGTGACTTACAGTGAGTGGAGGGGTCGTAGAGATATGGGAATCAGTGCACTAAAGGGCCCTGGAGAAAGGGTCAGGGGTTACAGGGATGAAGGAGGGGCTCCAGGTCATGTGGAAACTGAGGACCCCCAGATAGTGGATGGCTGGGACATTTGAGGGCAGTGGACATAAAAGACAGAAAATGAGCTGAAGTCATTGGGATGGAAAGAGGATAAAGGACAAGGAAGAAGGAAGATATGGAGGATGGAGGGTTTCAGGACTGTAGAAGGGGAACAGGATTGAGCTAACAAATTCTGTAACCAGGAACATAGGGGTTTCATAGGAATGGAGGTTTAAATGCACAGAATGAATGTGAGAGAATATGGAGGACAGAGGGGTCAGTAGGAGAGAGTGAGTTCAGTCCTGTGGACATTAACAGTCACAGGGGTGGAGAGACTATGGTCACAATGGGGGACAAACATGGGGGTGCTGGGTTGCAGGGTATGGACTGGAGATCACGAAATCATTCTCCAGTTCATTAATGCCCTGAATTGAATTCATTTCACATCTTAATAGTGCATAGTTTCTCATTTTAATCCATGAGACCAAAAATCTTATTTATATAAAATACCCTGATGATCCTTTAAACTAAATATATACTAATGGACCAGAGGTGTAACTTTGAGAGAATACAAGATTTTCTGTTTCCTTGGGGGATATTAACTGTAAGCTATTTACAATGGGGGGGGGGGGTCACATGCAAATCACAAGGAAATGAATTTTGCCAACAACCCGAATGAAACTGAAGATTCTCCACTAGAAGCTGCAGGGAAGAGCCACTTTCTGCTGAAACCTTCATCCTGACCTTATGAGACTATAAGTTCAGAAAGCTCAGTCTAGTCCACCGAAATTCTGTCTTATGTTTTTAAAACTACAAATATGAGGTAAAGTATTATGGCTATAGAATAGAAAACTACTTCATATAAGAATACATATGAAAAGTAGAGCAGGGATTCAAAGATGGTGTCTACAGGGAGTGGGCACTGAGATGCCACACAGAGTAAAAAAAAATACAACTAGTTTTTCGCAGCCAACACAGAAAAGGGATTTTCCTGCTTCAGCACTGGCCAGAACAACTTGGAGAGCAGAAGAAGACTAATAGCTGGCTCTACAGGTGGGTGAGGATACAGAATTTAATGGAGAACACAGCAGCAAAGGGGAGCCCACAGAAAGGAGAGTTTCGCAGTGCAGACGCGATCTTTCTTCCCCTGCCAGGGCCTAGCTGGAGACACGCGAGCTGCGTAGACATTCTAAAGAGTCATGGTGACCTCCAGCACCCACTCTGGGTTAGGATCCTGCTGCTGAGTCCCTCTTGTCCTGGTGCATACTGCAAAGGTAGCCTGCTGATCTCTAGCGGTATAAACTCAGAGCAGGGAGCCACAAACCTGAGGCAAACTGAGCAATGCTGCTGGCAACTCTTGGCTAACAAAGGGGAACCACAGAAATGGGAGCCTGGTGGTGGTAAAAGTACTGGCTTTTGTCTTCATTCGCGAGGGGTTAGAAGCAGCAGGGATCCCCTTGCAGTCTTGTCCTTCTCTCGAAAGAGCACAGGCATCTCTCTAACCTCCAACGGTGTGAACTCAGAGCAGGGAGCCACAAGCTGAGTCAAACTACAAGGGAGGAGCTGCGGTGAATGCAGCCAACAACTCTTGGCTAGAAAAAGTCCAGAAGGAAAATTGGAGACAGAAAGAACAGGAGCATACATAAACTGTGCACCCTCCACAACATACCTGGGGGCTTGGGCCCCCTGTGACTCAGGATCCAGTGGCTAAGACCCTGAAGAACAGCTTGTGGAAATGACTTGACCCTGATGGTTTGGTGAATACAAGGGATATAAACACAGACAGCAGACTCAAGTCACATAGCCCCAGCCAGGAGAGTTCTACCAACAAAACAAGCCTACCTCTCATCTGGCGGCAAAACTACACACTCACAGATGAGCACTATGCTCCCAAAGAGCTTAAAGAATTAAGCACCGACTGGCAGAAATTGAAGCTCTACAGAAAAAAACTGACAGGAACATAGGATTTAAAGGAGATAATTCATGAAACTAATAATAATTTAGAAAGCTATGGAACCAGAAAGAAGAAAGAGAAATTAAATGGGAAAAAAATGAAGAAACACTCAAGAGAACTATCTGATACCATCAGAAAAGGCAACATTAGAATACTGGGTATCCCAGAAGGCAAAGAGAAAAAGAGAGGAACAGAGAACATCTTCAAGGCAATAATGGCTGAAAATTTCCCAAATCTAGAACAAGTAACGAACATACAGGTCAATAAAAGCAAACAGAACACCCAATTACATAAATCCTTAAAAAAAAACTACACCAAGACACATTATTACGAAACTATCAAAAATCAAAGGCAAAAAAAGAATTCTAAAGGTAACCAGGAGTAAAAAAGCAGATAACATATAAAGGCACGCCTATCAGACTAACCTCAGACTCCTCAGCAGAAACTCTACAGGCTAGAAAAAATGGAATGATGTTCAAAATACTTCAGGACAAAAAATGCCAGCCAAGAATACTGTATCCTGCAAAACTCTCTTTCAAATTTGAGGGAGAAATTAAGGTTTTTCCCAAAAACAAAAGCTAAGAGAGTTTGCAACCATGAGACCGCCTCTACAAGAAATGTTAAAAGAGGCCCAAGTAGTTAAACAAAGAGGAAAAACTTCACAAAAATATAACAAAGTAACAGAGATCAACATAACAAGAAAACAAAAATCAAAATGGTAGTAGTAAGTTCTCAAATATCAATAATTAACATAAACATAAATGGATTAAACTTGTCAATCAAAAGGCACAGTTACTAAATGGATTAAGAAACATAACCCAACTCTATGTTGTCTACAAGCAACTTATCTTAAGTTGAAATACAAACAACGACTTAAAGTGGATGGATGGAAAATTCCAAGCTGAATCAAAAAGAGCAGGAACAGCTACACTCATATCAGATAAGGTAGTCTTACAACCAAAGAAAATTTAAAAAGATAAAGGTGGATATTATACAACGATAAAGGGATCAATGCAACAAAAAACTTAACACTTATTAACATTTATGCATCCAATGAAGGAGCACCCAATATATCAAGCATATAGTAACAGACCTAAATAAGGATATTGACAGCAACACAATAATAGTAGGGGACTTTAATACTCCTCTTTTAGTAAAAGACAGATCATCCAGGCAAAGAATCAACAAAGAAACAAGATCTTTATACAACAAATTAGAAGAGCTGAACTTAATAGACATATATAGAGTCCTCACCTAAAAACTACAGACTACACATTCTTCTCAAGTACTCATGGAACATTCTCAAGGAGAGACCATATGTTGGGACACAAAACAAGTCTCAGTAAATTTTCAAAAACTGAAATCATACCTAGTATCTTTTCAGACCACAGTGGCATCAAATTAGAGATCAATCAAAAGGAGAAAGAGGAAAACTGCAAAGAGTGGAGATTAAAAAACATATTGTTGAGCAACCACTGGGTAAAGGAGGAAATTAAGAAAGAAATTTTAAAATATGTGGAATCAAATGAAAATGAAGAAATGATGCATCAGAATCTATGGGATGCAGCAAAAGCAGTAATAAGAGGGAAATTTATAGTGATACAATTCTACCTCAGAAAACAGAAAGAATCACAAATAAAAATCCTAAGCCATCACCTAAAGGAACCAGGAAAAGCAGAAAAACAGAAGCCTAAACCCAACAGAAGGAAAGAAATAATAAATAATAATAGGTCAGAAATCAATGACACACAGATCAGGAAGACTATTCAAAAAAATCGATGAATCCAAAAGTTCGTTTTTCAAAAGAATAAACAAAATAGACAGGCCATTAGACAGACACAAAAAAAGAGGAGAGAGAAAACACAAATAAATAGAATCAAAAATGAAAAAGGAATAATCATAAAAGACACAACAGAAATACAGAAGACTGTAAGAGAATACCATGTACAACTATATGGCAAAAAACAGAATAACCTAGAAGAAATGGACACATTTCTGGAAAGGTACAATATCCCAAAACTAAACAGAGAAGAACTAGAAACCATGAACAGATCAATCACAAGCAAAAAAAATGAAAAGTGATCAAAAAAATTCCCCGAAAGAAAGGCCTGGACCACATGGTTTCACCAGCGAATTCTACAAAGCATTCAAAGAAGAATTAATTCTAATCCTCCTTAAACTGTTTCAAAAAACAGAAGAGGGAAAATTTCTAAACACACTTTATGACGCCAATATTATACTGATCCAAAACCAGATTAAGACTGTACCAAAAAAGAAAACTATAGACCAATATCCTTAATGAATACTGATGCAAAAATTATCAACAAAATACTAGCAAATCGAATTCAACTATACATAAAAAGAATCATACACCATGATCAAGTGGGATTTATTCCAGGGATGCAGGGATGGTTCAACATATGAAAATCAATAAATATTATACACTATATCAACTTAAAAAATGACAAAAAACATGATCATCTCAATATATGCAGAAAAAGCATCTGACAAGATTGAACACCCTTTTATGTTAAAAACCCTCCAAAACAGGTACAGACGGAACATACTTTCACATAATTAAGGCTATATATGACAAGCCCACAGTCAACATTGTACTTAATGGAGAAAAACTGAAAACTTTTCCCCTAAGATCAGGGACAAGACAAGGATGTTCACTCTCACCATTACTATTCAGTATAGTGCTGGAGATCCTGACCAATGCAATTAGCCAAGAAAAAAGATATAAAAGTATCCAAATAGGAAAAGAAAAGGTTAAACTATCACTTTTTGCAGATGACATGATAATATACATAGAGAACCCAAAAAAATAAAGTAAAAAGCTGCAAGAAATAATAAGCAAATATAGTAAAGTGTCAAGCTACAAAATTAATATTAAAAAATCTGTTGTTTTTTGTATGCCAACAATGAAAATACAAAAAGAGAACTGAAGAAAACAATGCCATTTACAAGTACACCAAAAAAAAAAAAAGAAAGAAATACCTTGGAATAAACCTAACTAAAGAGGTGAGGGGCCTATACCTGAGAACTATAGGACATTGCTAAAAGAAATAGAAGATGACACAAAGAAATGGAAAGATATTCCATGCTCACGGATCGGAAGAATCAACACAATCAAAATGGCCATACTGCCCAAGGCAATATATAGATTCAATTCTATCCCCATCAAATTCCAAAGACATTCTTCACAGACAGAACGCAAAATAACGAAATTTATCTGGAACAACAAATAACTCAGGATAGCAAAAGCAATCCTCAAGAAAAAAACCAGCAACAGAGAAGTCATGCTCCCTGACTTCAAACTCTACTACAAAGCAATAATAACTAAAACAGCATGGCAATGGTATAAAAAAACAGAAAGACAGATCAATGGAACAGAACTGAAAGTCCAGATATAAATCCACATATATATGGACACCTAATTTTTGACAAAGGAGCCAAAATCTTACAATGGAAGAAGGACAGCCTCTTTAATAAATGGTGCTGGGAGAACTGGTCAGTCACATGCAAAAGGTTGAAACTAGACCATTATCTAACACTGTACACAAAAATTAACTCAAAATGGATTAAAGACCTAAACATAAGACCAGAAACCATCAAACACATAGAAGGGAATGGAGGCAAAACATTATTAGACATAGACCTAAGAGATATCTCCGGCAACTCAACTCCCATTGCAAGTCAAATAAAATCCAAAATAAACAAGTGGGATTACATAAAACTAAAAAGTTTCTACTCAGCAGAAAAAACTTGCATAAAAACAAAAAGGCATCCAACTGAATGGGAAAAGATATTTGCCTCTCACACCTCAGATAAGGGGTTAATATCTAAGATATCCAAAGAACACAAAAAATTGGACAACAAAAATACAAGCAATCTCATCAAAAAATGGGTTGATGATCTTAATAGACACTTCTCCAAGGAATACAAACAAATGGTCAACAAATTCATGAAGAGATGCTCTACATCTCGTCATCAGGGCAATGCAAATCAAAACAACAATGACATATCACCTCACGCTGGTAAGAATGGCTATTGTAAAAAATGGAAATAAGTACTGCAGAGGATGTGGAGAAAGGGAACTCTAATTCACTGCTGGTGGGAATGTAAAGTGGTGCAATTGGAAAGCAGAGAGTCCTCAAAAAATTGAGAATGGAAACTCCATAGGATTCAGTTATTCCTGTACTGGTCTTTTACCCCAATGACACAAAAACACTTATCCGAAGAGATATATGCATCTCCATATTCATTGCAGCACAATTCACAATAGCTAAGACCTGGAAACTACCTACATGCCCATCAACAGAGGACTGGATAAAGAAGATGCCTTCACACACTGACCTCAGCTTGGTCAGTGCTCACATGGTGCCCATGTAGCTCCAGTTGTCTGCCCAACACCCGCATATGCACACAGAGGACATCTGGAACCTTCCCATATGCACTATAGGATACTCTGCAGCCATTAAAAATGGAAAGATGCTGCCATTTGCAACAACATGGATGGATGTGGAGAGAATCACGTTTCGCGAGATAAGCCAGAAGGAGGACAGACATCATATGATAGCACTCATATGATGGGTAAAGAGAAAACAAATAAATGTCATAAATTAAACAACACTAAAAATGGGAAGGGCGGGGGGGAGAAAGAGAGAACACTACTCCAAACAACTATGGACACTTAAGAGATGAGAGACAGAAAGGCAAATCAGGGGGTACCAAAGTGACGGGGAGGGGTGGGGGAAATGGGATGAAGGGAATTAACCGTAAACAAAGGGAGGAAAAAAAAAGTGGGAATATTAGTAAATCTACTATGCTATTTGTAAATGCAAAAAATATCACTATGTAAACCTCAAAACAAGTCATTGTCAAAATACAATATCCTTTCAATAATAATAAAAAATAAATTTAAAAAAAGAACACATAATTAAACAATTTAAGTATAAAAATACTTAAACAATAACTATAAATCCCACCAATGACACAATCAATAAGTCTGCTCTGCAGGTATAAAACTTTTCTTCGGTTGGTTAGGTCTCCTCCTTATGCAATTTCAGAATGCATATGTAGTTGCAGGAAAATACACAAATAAAAACACCAAAATACTGTGTACCTGGTATGGTATTTACATAAATACTGACAATATCAAATAGTATCAATTTGTCTTCTGAAATCAATGACATGTGATAGTGATGTTTCTTACATAAACACAAACATGCATACTTTCTTCCCTGAAAAACGACATTGCACTAAATGGTGAGCAGGAAATATCACATTCCCTGTTCATGTTTGCACACAGTCAATATGTCTTTCTGCTGCTTTGCACACCTGTGTAATGCGGATCTGTCGTTTTACACATGGATTATCTGGGTGGGTCTGAGACAGGAGTGTATTGTACATCATGACTGTACTTCTTACCTTGGGTGGAACCATTACCCCACTGACTGCATTTCCAGAGCTGCAGTCACTACACCAGGAGGCCATGAGATGAGGTGCTGAGGCCTTGGTAGCCCACAGAGCTGCACAGTCAGTGTGCTCAAGACCAAGAACACTGTCCCAAACAGCTCACAAGGCTTCCAAAGATAAGAAGGTGCTAGGCTACTCCAACAGAACACCTTGTTGCACCTCCCTGTCTGCTGTGCGCCCCTTCCCAGCTCCTTCAGGAGAGTCCCTACCACTTCCGGTCCATGCGGTCCTGTTTGGACAAACGTTTGTGCACATTAACCTGGATGAGAATGTGTGTCACTGCATCAGTAATAGCACTCTCAGTGCTGCATCTTCAGCATCCCTCCTGCTGGTGCAAACATCTCATGCCAGGTGCCACATGGTTAGGACTCTGATGACTCCCTTCATCTACTGCCATCACACATACCCACAAGATGCCCTCACACGCTGACCTCAGCCTGGTCAGTGCTCACACGTAGCTCCAGCTGTCTGCCCAACACCCACATATGGACACAGAGGGCATCTGGAACCTTCCCAGAACCAAAATCTTTGATGGGGAGCTCCTGGGTCCCAGGGCAGTTCCTAAAACATCACATTGATTTGCATGTCAACCAGATTCACATGTCTGAGTTTCGAGATCAGTCCTGGAACAAGAACCTGAGGCAGGGACAAATTCTCCCACGGATCTGCACTGCTACCCCATCTCACAGGGTGTATGTGTGTATGTGTATATATATATATATATATATATATATATTTTTTTTTTTTTTTTTTTTTTTTTTTTTTAAGGAAAGGTTTAGGCAGGAATGAAGGCAAATAGGC
>RJWH01008510.1:0-14570 GCA_004363575.1 Solenodon paradoxus
CACTTTAGGCGAAGAGTCATGCCCCCTTCTTGGCTTGAGTCACATGGTTTTGGGTCTTTTTTAGAAAACAACCAGAAGTGTGCCTGTCGGCTGCTTGTGAAGTAAGGGCCCCTGGGGGAGTCCGGGCAGCCTTAGCCTTTGCTTGGGAAAGGGAAGTACAGGCTTCTGGCTGCAGGTCCCCGTGACAATCCACCTTAAATACCTGTGGGACCTGGCCTGCAGTGTCTTGTCTAGCTAACTTGAATTTACAGCCCTTGGCGGCCTCCCCTCGCTCATCCACCCAGCATTCATCCACTTGTGTGTCCATCCAGCCACCTTTCATTCGCTCACCCCCCATCCCCCGCACCCCGCCCAGCCGACCATCCTTCCATCTGTCTGTCCAGTCACGCACCACCTACTCTTCATCCTTGCTTCCTTCACCATCTGCGGTGGCTGTTTCCCGGTTCCTGCCTCGCTTGTATTCTTTGCAGAATGAAAAGTAGGTGGTGGGTGTTACGTTTTGCTTTAGGTCCGTTTAGCACATCTGGGTTTTGCTGGTAAAAGAAGGGCTTCCAGAATGATCCTGCCGCGAGTGCTGGAGGCCAGGGGCTGTCTGGGGCTGGTCAGCGTACATTCTGTCCAAGGCTTCTTGGTTTCGGTCCTGGGGAAGGCACAGGGAATGTGTCTCGTGGTTTCTCCAGCAACCCAGCTTCTCCTCCAGCTTGTCCCGGACCGTCGGGCAGGTGGTGCCAAGCTTGGGGGTCTGCAGTAGATGCCGTCTGCCCCTGTGCAGTCTAGTTTAAGCGGCCCCGGTGTTGGAGGCTGACTTAGGGGGGCTAGCACGGGGCAGAGAGGGCCAGACCCGGCTGGTTGGTAAGCTGTGTCGATAGGCCCTGGTGCTGCTTGGCCCACAGGACGTGTCCCATGTGGGTGACTAGGAAAGTGCTGTCAGACAGGCTTAACTGTGGTCTGCAGAAGCGACAATACTCGGACTAGCACGGCCAGGGAAACCAGGGGAATGCCTTGGCCGGGTTGCTGGGGTACCCTGTTAGGTAGAGGTTCCCGCTATTCCTCTGCTGGAGCCTTGTGCTGGGCCCCCCGGCACCACAGCTCTGCGCACGCCATTCTTTTTGATGGGCCAAGAAAAAACTTGCCAGCTCCCAAATTAAGTTTGATTGGCTCTGTAAACTTCCTACATAGAACTCTTTGTCTTCAAGTTTTACCACATTTTGTAATTAAAGTTGAAGCTCAGAACGAAAGTCAGGTGTGGCCTTCTAGAAGCGTGCGGGCTTCGTCTTGGAGGAGGGCCAGGGAATACACGGCGCGTGGTGGGCCGCCTCGCACAGCTGTCTTTCCCGACGGGACAGCCTCTCAGGGCCTGATGGAGGTGCCAGACCGGGCCTATGCTGGTGCTGCCCATCAGAAACGGTTTTCCTTCCTGAGGGCAAGGGAGGCCTGAGGGCAGAGCTAGGCCTGCATTTGGGGTCTCACCAGCAGCTGGTGGGGCTTGAGGCATGTCTTCAGGGCCTGCAGCGGGTGGTGGTGGCACCACTGCAGGTTTTGTGGAGAACCCGCAATGGGACTGCCTCTTGTCACCAGGTGTGGGGGAGCTGTGCCAGGCCAGGCCCACCTGGAGGTCGCGGTCACCTCGGAAGCAGGTGCGATGACGACTAATGACACCGGCCTTGTGCTGCCTCGCATGTGGGGACGTTGGCAGCGTTTTCTGGTGTTGAACCAACCGTCGTGCGGGCTGGGAACATTTGGAAGAAGTCACTAACAATGACTTGGAACACGTCGGGGCCCTAGGATGGGCGGGAACGTGTGCTGACAGGCGTGGTCTTGGGGGTCGAGGTTCTTTTCGCTTGAGGCTGTCGCCATCATCTTGCTTGGTCTCTGTTCACGTGCAGTTTCGTGTGTGGAAGCAGATGGGCTGTGCGTGCAGCTCAGTGACCCCAACGTGCACCCAGGGATGCAGGCGCTTGTTACCGAGAGAGGTGGCCTGTGCGGCGCCAGAGCCCGGCCTGCGGCTGTGTGATACCCTCACGCCCACGCTCTCCGGGCAGCAGCAGGTGCCCATCCCGGAGCTGGCAGCAGCCCAGCAGACAAAGGGCTTGTCCACCAGAGCCCCCAGTTGAGATGGTGCCACAGTCCCAGCAGCTGCCTGTGCTGCTGACCCACGGCTGCAGGCTCCAGGAACTTGCTAGAACGGCTCTCAGAACCCAGAGACCTGCTCACTCCCGAGTCACAAAGGCTCTAATGGGAACAGCCGGGGGAGGAGCAGCAGCGCAGGTCCGGGGAAGGGGCGCCCGCCCCATGCTCACCTGGGGTCTCCAGGCCCTTCTTTTTACATCGACTGCTTTAACATTTCACATCGCCACTTGCTTTCCGGGCAGGTTTCGCACCCCCATCTGCGTGTACCCACAGCACACCCACCACCAGACCTTACCCACCACCCTGCCCCCTACTTTGGTGGGACTGAGTCAATCACTGGCCTGCAAGCCAGCCTTGGGGAGGCTGGGTGGAACTGAGGTGCCAACCTCAGATCACTCACGGTTCCCCTGGCACCCGGTCCCCATCCTGAGAAGTCCCCCAAAGTCACCTCATCATGGAACTAAAGTCGCCTGATAACTCACTACACTGGAAACGCCAAGACTTCGGCGCAGGGGGCTGGAATCTTCCTGAGCTCTGGTGTGTGGCAGACACTTCCCGTGAGTCACAGTCACACCATGGTCTGTGTGTTACGCCGAGACCTTTCCTGCTCTGAGCTTGTCCGAGACTCCCGGGCAGCTGCTCCCTTGCTGCCTTTAATGGCCCAGCGTTCCACCGCTGGGCACCGCCGCCCTAGTGGGCTTCTCTGTGGGTGGCTTCCATCGTCAGGATGCCACGACTTTCCACTCAGCTGCCCTATGTCAGTCTTAGTGACGCCTGAGCCTGGGTGCGGACTGAGGTGTGTGAAGGCACGTGGGGGCCCCACAGATGAGGAAGCCAAGACCTGCCCCCGCGTGGACTCGGCCCCTCTGCCTCGGAGCCCCTGGAGGTCAGTGTCAGTGCCCCGAGTCCTGGAGCCACAGGCAAGGCAGGGTCAGCAAGGCGCTTATGGAGAGGAAAGCGCCTGGGTCTCGGCCCTGGGTGACCCTCCTGGGTCCTTTGCAGTTCAGTGTGTGCGGGGCTGGGAAGGGACTTTCTCATGTGGTCCCTGGTCAGAAGCAGGGACAGGTTGGTGCTGGCGGGTCACACGGCCTGATGGGCAGTGTGGAGGGTGGGCATGACTTTCTAGGCCCGGACATTGTAGCCATGCAGCTGGACCTCCATGCCCTACCATTGACCCGGGCACAGCCTCCTGAGCGCCCTGATCTCAGGAGCGGGCTGGCTGTGGGAGTGTGCCGGTGGCATCACCAAGTCCGTGGACCCGCTGTGACTGTTCCCAGCTCAGGCCTAGTCGTGTGGTTCGCTTGGGTCTGGGATCAGCTGTCTCGAGGAGCTGGGATTCTCAACGGAGTTGAATAGACACTAAAAGCCAGAGGCGATATGCTGCCCACTGAGGACACTTGAAACTCCGTTTGTCCCCTCCCATGAACCTGTCAATGTGACAGCCTGTGGGAATCCCCGGAGCACTGAGCACCCTCAGGCCTGTGACTGAGTTCACAGCCCTGGGACTAAAAGCTCACATCCTGGTGACTGAAATCACTGCGGTGCTGCCACCGCCACACTCAAACCCCTTGCAGGCTGGCATGAGCGGCTGGCAGGTGGGGGCTGCGTCTCTGGGGAGCGAGCTGGGGTCACCTGGCTCTGTAAGCTGTTGCGGTAAGTGATCACGCTCCCAGGAGCAAAGGCAGGGCCGTGCCGGCGCCTCCCGCACATGCAGCGTGGCCACGCCAGGGCAGTGTGCGCTCGCCTGTGCGCCTGCGTGACTTGCCCAAAGCTGTCCTCAAACCCTCCAGCCATCGCCAGCCCGTTGTGGCATCTGAGAGGCAGCAGGAGTGGAACAGATGGCCTTCCTCTGGCTGCGGTCCCGGGTCCCGCCCCAGGGCTGTGCCCCAGCACTCTGCCTCCCCCTGGGAGGCCTGGGCCTATTGGAGCTGTCAGGGCTGCTGGAACATTCCAGTACATGCCGTTGCCTGCCCTCTGGCTTCTTTCTCTGGGGTAAAGGCTGTGGAAGGTGCAGTCCAGGTCACGAGAGATGCCGAGGCGTCGACGTCTGCCCACCGCTGGGGGCCAGAGGGGAGGGCAGAGTGCTCCCGTCCTTGCCTCTGGGGCCCCCGAGTGCTGGCAACACAGGCTGCCCCCTTAGCTCTCAGGGTGCCCGGGCACTTGGCAGAAGAGCCGACCGCAGGTTCGTGGAAGAACTTCTAACTGGACACAAGAGAGTCCCTCTGGAAAGCCAAGCGAACTACTGCAGTAGAGCGGTTTTGCCCCTTGCACGCGTGGGAGGGGAATGAGCACCGTGACGGGTCGCTCAGGTGCTGGGTGCTGCCCAGGGTCCCCAGGCAACTGCCTGTTCTTGCTCTGGGTGAAGTGTGACAGGCCACCCGCGGAGCCTGCTGTGGGGGAGGAAGGGACCCTTGCGTGTGGGTGGGTCTCCTGTGCCATGAGCCCCTCTACTGTGTGGGGTGTCCACACCCGCGTCCTCACCAGGCCTAGCACTTCGGCTGGCTCTCAGGCAGCTCCTCCAACTCCCACACGTGTCCGTCCCTCCCCAGTGCCTCCCCATGGAGCCAAGATGCCACGTGGTGGGGGCGGGGGCGGGGGCGGGCTGACCTGGCAGTTGGAGGTGAGTCTCGGGGCGGGTCTGCAGTGTGCTAAATGACCTCTCCCTGGGTTTCTGCAGGACACGATGTTTGCACGAGGGGTGAAGAGGAAAGGCGCTGACCATGAGGAAGACATGGGGGGAGCGCTGGGCGGCTGGGTGACCGCGCCCTCCTACAGCCTTCAGCGCCAGTCGCTCCTGGACATGTCCCTCGTCAAGCTGCAGCTGTGCCACATGCTGGCCGAGCCCAGCCTCTGCCGCTCGGTCCTCATCGCCAACACGGTCCGGCAGATCCAGGAGGAGATGGCCCAGGACGGGACATGGCGCGCGGTGGCGCCCCAGACCACGGAGCCGGCGCCACTCGACTGCCTGGTGTCCACAGAGATCCTGTGCCGGCCGCCCGCCCCCGCCCTGGTCCCAGAGGTCCCCACCGGCCTGGCCGCCCAGGCCGCCAGGAGCCCGCAGCACAGTGCAGGGGACGGCCGGGGCCGCCGTCACAGGTCTCTGGACCAGATCTTCGAGACGCTGGAGAGCAAGGGCCCCGGCTCTGTGGAGGAGCTCTTCGCTGACGTGGACAGCCCCTACTACGGCCTGGACGCCGTCCTGACAGGCATGGGGCCGGGCGATGGGCTGGAGGCCTTGGCCCCCGCCTCTCCACCCAGTGCCAGCTGCAAGTCGGACCTGGGCGAGCTGGACCATGTGGTGGGCGTCCTGGTGGAGGCCTGAGGTGGCGGCCACCCCGGGGGACCTGCCATGGCGGCCTGGCCGGCATCCCGGGTTGCTCCTTGGCCAGCAGAATGACCAGAACAGTGTGCCCTCCTCTTGGGGCGGGCAGTGTCCCACAGCCGGGCCACCACCCCACCGTCTCCCAGGTCCCCGCGGCTCCGGGGAGACGCCAGCACCTGCCACGCCCACGCCGTCTAACTTTAGATAGGTGAACTTTTTAAAGTTACATTTTATACATGGGGCAATATTTTGTCTTAAGATATATTTTTTAAACTTTTTATACTTTTATCTTCGTAGAATTTTTTAGCTATTTTCTTAAAAGTGCAGATTTTCTATGAATGCCCTCTGCTGCTACAGACTCAGACCTGCTGCGCAGCCAGCGCCTCGCTGCTCTGACACGGCCGGGCCCATCTGGGCACAGCCTTGGCCTCTGCGAGCCGCTCCAGGAATGCTGCTCGCAGGACGCTGTGTGCCATGCACCCGGCTCGCTGCTAAAAGGTGCGAGGCCTCTCTGAGTAAACAGCTCAAACCGAGGGATCGGACGCATCCCAAGCCCCTGGATCCCGAGGCTCACGACGGGGCTGTGCACCGAGGCCGCCGCCTTTCCCGCCGGTGTCATCTGCATGAGACTGCGCCCCCTGCACGTGGTCAAGTTTCTTGCTCCTCGCCCTGTCTCCTTCCTGGCCCTGAGCAGGGGTTTCTGTCTCCCGTGTGCAGGCCTGTTCTCCAGGGCCTGAGGTATGCACCTCGCTTATTAAGCATCGATACAGTGGAGCGCGGCGTTCGTTGCCCCATTTGGGTGCTCTGTCCTGTGGCTGGGTTCCCAGGGCCCGTGGGCTGAGGGACGTATCCCCCCGTTTCTGAAAGCACCTTTGCGGAGTGGAAGCCTGTGCCTGTAGAAGCAGCAACAGCGCGGCTCCTGCGGCTCCTGCTCTCAGCCTCGCTGGTGCCCACAGCCACCCCTTCCTTCGGCTTCCCAGGGGCTACTGCCCCTGCCCTGCTCTGGCTCAGCCCAAGTCTGAGTTCGCCCCTTCTCCCGTGGTCCGAGTGCACGAGGTGCGGCCCTGGGCTTTGGTAGTGAGCTGAGTTTGAGCCACAGCCCTGCTCAGAGGCTCCGCTTGCTTCCCAGGTGGCCGAGCTCCTGCCACCTCCCCGAGCCAGGAAGGGTGGAGCAGCCTGTGTCCCGGCTGCTGCTGCGGGGGCAGACTGGGCGGTGCGGCTGGGCGCTGGTGGGGAGCCGTGAGGGGTCCCAGCCCTGAGGACAGCCCCGGCACTCCAGCTCGACCCATCGCAGACAGACGTTGGGTTACCACTCAGGAGTGGCCATCAGACCAGGGAACGCAGGGAAGTGACAGCCCAGTGGTGGCGGCAGTTGACTGTCGAAGTCTTGTTATTTTCCTGGAGTTTGTGATATTTATTGATACTCTCTTTTCATAATTGCGTTTTTTTTTCTAGTTCGATGTCAACTTTCCCTGGTTCTAATTCTGTCATTATGGTCTGCTTTGCAAAACCCCCATCGGCGCCCAGATGTAGGCACTGCAGTGTGGACCGGCTGGCCGTGGGCCTTGGCAGGGCTCCAGTGTGCCGCCAGAGCTGTGAGCCCCAGCTCGACTGGGCCAGCCGGGGGGAGGTGGGTCCCGGGTGGAAGTGCCCACCTGGGAGGGTTGTGGCCCAGGTGTGGGCATGGGCGCCAGGCACAAGCCCAGGAGGCACCAGGAGAGCTATCGGGCTCCTGTCTGTACCCCCAGCACCTGCTGGGGCTCTTAGCACGGTGGCTGAGAGCTAGCTGGGCTCCAGGCCACACTGAGGCCAGGGGGCAGCTCCCTTCGGCCTGCTATCTGGGGCGGATGTCCTCGGGTCTGTGGATAGCTGCCTTAGCCTGCGCTGCGCTCTGCTGTTGGGCCCCTGGGTGCACTCTTTTGCCCTTCGCAGTCCGCGTTGTTCCTCTGGTGCGCGTCCGTGGCTGCGTTTGCATGTCCAGCTCCGCACAGCGTTCTTGTCCCCTCTGCGTCCACTGGTCTTCCTCTCCTGTGGGATGGCCCCTCTTCGCCTGCGTCCGCTCTGGCGTGAGCAGGTCTGCCGGTTTTGAAAGCCCCAGGTGGAAGGTGGGTGGTGGGAGCAGAAGCTGCAGCGGCACGCGGGGAGGGGCGGGCTCTGGCTTGAGGCCAGCATGCAGCACCTGCTGACGAGCAGAGGCCGGGTCCCATGGGCAGAAGCGGACACTAGGCAGCCATGGGTGGACAGGCTAATAAAACCGAAGTGGGAGACAATAGCAGGACCTCGGGCCAAGGGAGCCCTTGGTGGCCATGGCCCCTGCAGGAAGCATGTTAGAAAATGTTTGAGTCCCACCTCTTTCTGTGAAAATGAAAATAAAGGCATATTTCCCAGACGTGGCACTGGAGCAAAACGAGTTGCCCTTTTACATGAGCCCCCAACAACCATTTGGGGTCAGGTGGGGCGGCCTGGGCAGTGGGCTGGCTGCCGGGACAGTCACTGTCCCTGCGGTGCTCCTGTGGGCACCCCCCTCAGATGCCATCTTGCCTAAAGAGCTGTGGGCAGAGGCTCTCACGGCAGGCCAGTGGGCCCCTACCAACAAACTGCTGTCACAAGGTCCAATCTTAGCTGACATCCAGGGAAAGCCACCTGCCCCTGCCCCCCCGCCCAAAGCATGCCCTGCAGCACGAGCTGGTGGCTGGGCAGTGTGGCCTGGCCCCCAGACCCTGGGGTCCGGCACAGGCACCCCTTCTGAGGGAGACTAGCATTACTGGGGGCTGCACCTTCCCTGGGACCCAGCAGGTGCAGGGCAGGCTCCACAGGGACAGACATGAAGAGCTTTGGGGGTGTGGGTTTGGGGTGCTTCCACACAGCTCCTTTCTTGACCAGACTGGACCGAAGCTGCAGAAAATGCAGGCTCCTCAGAAGACCGCTCCTGGGAGCTGTGCGGTGCCACCCATTTCCGAAAGGGCCGTCGGTTATCAGGCCTCATCTGCGCCCAGTTGTCAGCCCCAGTGCTGACTCTCCTGTCCTCAGAGGCCCTGTGCCCCGTCTGGTGGGCGTCACTAGGCCTGTCCGGCCCAGGCGGTGTCATTCATGGCTCAGGAGCCCCTGGGCCCTGGTGCCCCGCGCTTGCGTTTCCTCCGACTGGAGGTTGGAGTCCTGGAGGCCCCGAGCTTGCCCAGTGGGTGGCGATGCCTTGCTCTACCGAGGCCGCCTTACAAGCCTGTCAGCTGTCTTGCCCTGTCCCCCACCCACAGGCATCCCCTTCTGAGGTCAGTGGCTTCACAGCCTCGGGGCCAGGCGGCAGCTGTATCCTCCACAGCTCCCCTAACTCCTCTGCGTGTCCCGGGAGCATGACGGCAACGTCGCTGAGGTTCGAAGCACGCCCAGGAGCCATGTCTGCTCGCCCTCTGAGCCCATCTCTCCCGACGATGAAAGGCATTTCCGGCAGTGGGGTTGCTCGAGGCCGCAGCGCCGGCGCCACGTTGGTCTTCTGGGCTCGGAGCTGGAAGCAGACGCCCTCGGTAGGCAGCAGCTCAGAGCCTTCGAGCAGAAGGGCGCCCTCCCGGCAGGCTGCTGATAGTCCCGTCCCACCTTTCTGTTAGCACCTGGCACGCCCGTCCCTGACGGCGTCGTGCGTGAGAACCGTGCTGTGCGGCACGTGGCGGGGGCACCGCGGCCGTTCAGCCCGTGTGTGGCACACGGGGTGGGGGGAGCTCCGCCTGCCCGCCTCCGACACCCGGGAAAGGCCGAGGGGCTGGGGCCGCCGCCACCCGGCGGACGCGCCCCTCAGCAGCTGCAAACTGCCCGAAGCCGGCTCACAGGTCCCGGCGTCGCCCTGCGGCCTGCGGGGAGGGGGCGTCGGCCAGGCCCGCTTGCTGTGCGGCCACGCCGGTCACGGCGCGACGCGTGGACGCTCGGGGACACCCAAGCCGCGCGCTGGTCCCGTTGCCCCAAAGCCGCCGGCAACAGGCGCCTCCGGGAGCCCGCCGGGCGTGGCCGCGACCCCGAGGGTGGACGAGCGCGCCGCCTGCAGCGGGCCGGGCCGGGCCGGGAGGCCGCAGCGGGTAACCCGCCTCTCCCCGCACGCGCGGCCCGTTGCCAGGCAACGACGCGCCTGCTCGCAGGCGGCTGATGGCGTCCGCCGTCCCGACGCCACACGCCGGCGCCGTACGGGGCGTGGCCGGGCACCAGGCCCCTCCCTGCCCGCTCTGGCGGGGCGCATGCGCGAGGGGAGGAGCCCTCCACTGCGAATCCAAGAGCCGCGTCTGCTCCAGCCGGTGCGCTGTGGGCGTGTCCGCGAGCGCCGCGCTTTCTCCAGGGACTCCGGGCCACACCAAAACTTCGTCGTTCCCGGCGTGTGAGGCTCAGGGAACCTGCCAGCGCCTCGCAGCGCCTGATTCTCGGCTCGGCCCTGCTGCCTCCTCCCTGGCGCCTCCGCCTCCCCTGCCAGGTTCCAGCCGTGCGCCCCCCTAGTCGCACGCGCATGCTCCACGCTCCGACCACCTGGGGCCGTGCCCGGCCTGTTCCCCTGAATCATGCGCGCTCTTCCTGGGCCTCAGCCAAGCCACTGAAATATTTAATTTTAGAAATTCCCAGATGAGATCATTCTGAACCTGGACGGCAGCCTTCGGCCCCTCCCCCCAGCTTCCCAAGCGGCGCAGAGGAGCGGCGCCCCGTGTCCAGATGTCCCTAAGCTGGCACACGGGTCACCCAGGGCCTGAGCCCGCGACCACGGACCTTGCTGTCTCTGCACCCAGGGGGCTGGAAGGGGGTAGAGGCGTGAAGTCCCGTGTGCGGGTGGGGCAGCCCAGACGCAGGTCCGGAGGCGGAGTGAGGCGTGTGCCATGGGCAGGAGCCCACTCAGACAGTCAGTCCTCAGGCCCTGCTGGCTTCAGCTTCCTCAGGGTGTAGGACAAAGTGACCAGGCACAGAAACAGGCCCAGGGGCGGACTGATGTGCACGGGTGCTGAGGGGCCTGCGGGGTCCAGTCCTGGCCACCAGAGTCTGCGCATATGGGACCTTAAAGGAAAGGGATTTTACAGTCGGCATCATTTAGGGCTCTAGAGCGCAGTGTAGTCACAAGTGGCCTGTAAAGGGTCGCAGTCCCAGACAGGAGAAGACAAAGTCAAGGTCAGAGTGACCTGCACAAGCTGAAGCAGCAGGGCTGGCCGGAGCAAGAGGAGCGAGAAGAGCAGCGTGGGTCTGAGTGCCTGCTGCCTTCCTGCTTGTTCTAGAGCTGCTGCAGAAATGAGTACACCTGGCGCCCCTGACTCCCACTGAGGTGGTACTTCTTTGGGGGGCAACACTCAAAGCAGCTGGCCAAGGTGCCTCGACCTTGGGTGCATTCCCTGGCTGCCGGGGCGGGAGCAACCCAGGTGCTGGACAGGTGGCCGTGGCTTCTCAAATAGGCCCGGCCCAGCAGGAGCCCGAGGGGCAGGAAGGTCAGGCACTGAGCCCAGTTTGAGGGAGCCCGTTGCTGGCCGTAGGTCGAGGTTAGTGGAGGTGCGAGGGAAACTCGTCCTGCCTGCCCAGGGCCGTGGCAGGGCCAGACTCAGTGGTCTGGAGGAAGAGCCAGCAGGCCCTGCAGACCCCTTGGGCCGCCCTATTCAACCTTAGCCTGGCCCTGCTGAACTGTGCTGGGAAGCTGCCCTCTGCTAAGGAAGCATCCTCTGCCACTTAGCTGTGTCTGCTGCCTCCCAGCGTGGCCTGGGTGCATCCACCTCATCTGGGAGCACCTGTTGGAGTGCTCCTTGAGGGTCCTCGGGGGCCACAGCAGCACTGCTCCTTTGATGCTGCGGGCCAGGGTGGGGTGCCTGGAGCTGAGGCGGTGCGGCCAGCCCTGCCAGCGGTGCCCAGACGCCAGCTCAGGGAGGCTGTGGGCAAGCCTGAGATTGCCAACCAGCAGGCTGGGGCAGGGGGCTCCAGTGTCCCTGATGGAACAACGGGTCTCCGGGGAAGAGAGCGTGAGCTCCCAGAGCTGCCCTGGCACTGTGTGGCACTCGGGGGTCGTGTGGGCCCGGGCTGTGCAGGTTGGCTGTGAGTCGGGCCTGGTCCACTTCTGCCGGGTGCAGAGGTTTCCAAGTCAGGTCCAGCTGATGTGCCCCCCCCCCCCTGCAGTGAGCACTGTTTCCAGAGGGGACGTCTGGCCGGGCTGCAGCTCTGTGGCCAGTGCAGGCCCTGCTCACAACAGGATGGCCAGGCTGACTGCTGGCAGGTGCTGACATGCCCAGGGACACAGACAGTTCCCACAGGACGGGCTTCCAATGGCAGAGCAGGGCCGGGCCCCGGGGAGGCCGTGGGGTCTCTGGCTGCAGGGAGCACTGCTCGAGGACAGCAGGGCAGGAGGGGAGGCTCACAGCCCATGTCTCCCAGAAGGACACACAGGAGGGGTGGCGGCTGCAGATCTTCCCGGCAGTGACGCGCGTGTCTGCCCTGCTGCTGGACGTCTGCCCGCTGCCGCTGCGGACGGGAAGTGTGAGTCATCGCAGGTTCACGGGCCTGCACCCGACTGTGCTGCGTCCTGTGTGCTGGCCGTGGGACACGTGTGCCTGCTTGCGTGCTCTTGGGAGCCGGTGTACACGTGCCTGCTCGGGGCTTCCTCTCCGTGAGTGTGTGCGTGTCAGGTCTGTGTGACGGGGCGCGCCTGTTGAGCCTGACCTCTCTCTGCCCCGGAACGGTGTTTTGTGGGTGTGTACTATGTGAGTGTGTGGTGTGTGCTCATGAGCGTGCAGGATGTTCACGTATGAACGTGCATTGTGCACTTGTGTGTGGCCGTGTGCACCGCGAGCACCCGAGTGAGCGGTGTGGGCTGTTTATGGTGTGCGGGGTAGTGTGTTGTGTGTGTCTGTTGTGTGTGCTGACACGTGAGGAGTGTGTGTTGTCGATGAGTGTGGCACACCGTGAGTGGACGGGTGTGTCCATCCGTCTGTCCAGAAGTGCACCCTTCCCGCAGCCCCCAGAAGGCTCCTTGCCAGACAGGCCCTGCCAGCCCGCAGCCTGGCAGGTTCAGCTGACTCCCCACTTCTGGGAAACCCTCCCTACCTGCACGTGCCAGCTCTTACCACCAGGCTCAGTCCCAGGCGGACCCTGTCATCCCCATCCATCCCCTCTGTCAGCACAGACATCCGAGGACATCTGGTCCTCATGTCCCTACTCACCCTGTGGCCTGATGCGTCGCCACTCTTGCAGGTGCCCACGGGGTCCACTCCCAGCCTCCTGGGTAATCTTCGGAAGCAGCCACTGCCCCGGTGGCCTGGGGCCCCAGCCCCTGGCCTCACTCTGACCCGCAACCCCTGAGCTCTGGGTCTACACCTGCACCTTTCAGGACCACCCCCCTGCACCCCACACTGCTCTGCACCACCCGCACGACATGCCCCCATGCCAGCAGCCCTGAGAAGGACCGGGGTCGCCTCTGCGGGCTCTCATTGGCCCTGCTGTCCCCCAGGAACGCCTGCTCTCTAGCTTGTGACCGAAAGGTTGATCTCAGGATTGGGAAGTGAAGCCTGGAGCGCAGGACAAGACCCAGAGCTTCGGGGCGGCGTCTGGAGACCCCTCCCTGGCAGGCGTCCAAAGCCAACCCCCCACGCCCCGGGAGAAGCCCACGGGGCGGGGTTTGCTAGGGGCGGGGCCTGTGTCTGGTGGGGGCGGACCGGGGCGGGCGCAGCCAATGGGCTGAATGAGCCGGGACGCGACCCCGCGCTGTCCGCAGTGGCCCGCGCCGCTTGGGCGGGCCGGGGCGGGGTCCGGGCGACTGGGTCGCGGGCTGTGGGCTCTGTGCGCAGTCGGAGGCCGCCGCCACTCGCGGCGCGGAACACCGGAGGGGAAGCGTCCGCTGGCCGGGCCACCGGTGCGCCGGAGCCCGGATCGAGACTGGACGCGCAGGGCCGCTGCCGGCCCGCACCGCCCGGCCGCCGCGATGTGCGACTGCTTCCACGTGGTGCTGCCCACCTGGCCCGGAGCCCCCGGCAGCGGTGCGCTCCTCCCCGCCTGCTGCCCGCTCCCCTGGGGCGGGTGGGCTCCGCACTGGGTCGCGCAGTGCGGTCCGGGGCGCACGTCTCCTGGGGGTGGGGGCGCCTGAGGACGGCTGAGGGTCTCGCGCGCCTTTCTGTGCTTTGGGGTCTTCCCTTGTCTTTGCCGCCACCCTCTGTCCTCCTTTAGCTGTCCCTGACTCAGTCTCCCACCCTTCTCTCCTCGCCTGCTCACTTTCTTGCTCCTGTTTCTGTCCCTGGTTGTTTCCCTCTCTGTCGCTGTCCCCCTGCTGTAACATTGTTCCTCTGGGACGCTGTCTTGTCTCTAGAGGTGGCCGCCTTGGGAGGACTGCACATGTGACTGGGGCATGAGGGCTGTGGGTTACCAGGGGTTACCAGGACCCTGGGGCGGCACCTGGCCTGCCCCCCGACCTATTTAGGGGAGAGCCGCCTGGCTGTCTGGGGTTAGGGCTCTTGGCTTTGGTTGGGGACTCTCAGGTCCACTGTGCGGGTACCGTGAGGCTGGGTCAGTGACTTGGTGGTGGCTGTGGCAGGACCTGAGGGCTGGGGCTTGATGAGGGGCTGGTGAGGGGCCAGAGTGGGGCGAGAGCTCAGAACACAGGGTCCCCAAGGGCTGAGAGGGGAGGTGGGTGTTGTCGTACAGGGGACTTTGAGGGATGATCCATGCCCCTCCCTCTGAACCTCTGGCCACAGAGGGGAGGCAGATGCTCTCTGTCTGTTCTGTCTGTCCCTGCTCTGAGCCTGTGTCCAGGGCCTGGTCTCTCAGCATCTTGGCTGGCTGGGCTGGGCTGGGTGGGGCACTGGGCAGTCCTTCCACTTCCAGCTCCCCTGCTCCTGCCGCAGCGCAGCTGGCCACACCCTGACACCTGGCCCACTGCCGGCAAGGGGGCCGGGGCCGTGCTGCATTGGCACAGGCTGAACCCTGCTCCTTGGTGACGAGAGCTGGACGAAGAGACACTGATGTGGGCACGCCCTCCCACTGCAGCAAGGCCACAGCCCTCCTGTTGCCCAGGGATCTGGCGAGCCCGAGGCTGAGGCCGATGGCCTGGTCTGAAGGACCCCGGGCCCCTGGTCACGGTGCCCAGCGGACCTCCCATTGTGGGGGGAGCCCCAGTGTGCCCCCGTGTGCC